>JAJMJX010000019.1:150878-199732 GCA_030563745.1 Kodamaea alishanica (nom. inval.)
GTAGGTGAGAGGAGAGAGGAGAGAGGAGAGAGGAGAGTAGGTGAGAGAGCAGCGAGGGAGCGAAGGAAGAGTAGCGAGAATGAGCTCAGTTGTCGGGCAGTCTCGCTAGATTCTCTCGCTATCTTCTCTCTTCACTTGTTTGGCAATTCTCGTTCTAGGTTTTGTCTCGCTGTTTACCGCTCGAACGTGCTTCACTATTTTCTATCGTTGGCTCTGGATGTTTGCCTCAATGTTCTCGAGCTTACTTGTTCTACGTGTCTGCTCTCACTACTCTCGAATTTACTCGCATGTTCCAGGTGTCTAATATTTTTGAACTTGCTCGCTTTCGCTCATTCGTCACAGTTTTTTATCACTATTTCGAGCCAACTCTCTAGCTGGCTCTAATATTTTGTCGCAATTATCTAGCTTCCTCGCTATCGAGAACGCTTCGTTCACGACTCTTCACCAGTACTACTCCTCACTCTCTATCGCGAGTAAGCTTTCTACTAATTCATGTCGCACTTCTGAAGCTTGCTCAGTACCGCGAGAATGCTTTGGGAGTAAGCTGCGCGAGAAATCTTCGCTAGCTCGCTGTTGCTTGCACGCTTTTCTGTTTTTTTCTTACTATTTTCGAGCTTCCTCGCTATCGCGAGATAGCTTCGCGAGAAAGTCTCGCTATCGCCAGCTCGCTATGCTCGCTCGCGATTTTTCGACACTACTTGCTCGTTTATTAAAATTTCACCACTTAACTTCAACACTCCTCATTAATGTCCACCATCCAAGTTGTAGATGGCGTTGCCTTAACGCAAATCTTCACTGGATTAAAATCCCCCAAAGAAGAAGAACGTACACACTACGCCTCCGAGCTCCGCAACTATCTCGAGACGATTGCACGGGACGTTTCACCCGAACAGTTCAACAGATACAACAATGATATCAACAAGACGATTTTCGAACTTTTACACGGAAAAGAACAATCCGAGAAACTCGGAGGTATAGCTGCGATGAATGCATTGATTGAATTTGATTCTGGAGTTGGTGAAGAAAACGCTACCAAAACAGCCCGATTTTCAAATTACTTGGGGTCACTTATCTTATCGAATGATTTGGTAGTCATGAAGGCAGCCACGTGCACGCTAGGCAAGCTTGCCACGCCACATGGTGCACTCACCGGAGATTTCGTTGATTTTGAAGCGAAAAGAGCAATTGAATGGCTTCAAAATGATACCAAACAACTGGAAAATAGAAGACATGCAGCTATCCTCATTATCTCCGCTATCGCCGACACTGCGCCGGCGTTAATATTTGGATTTATAACCCAAATCTTGGATCATATTTGGATTGGACTTAAGGACCCCAAATTGGCAATCCGGACCGACGCGTCAATAACTTTACAAAAATGTATAAATATCTTAAATCAAAGAGATCAAAAAGCATGCCATTATTGGATAAAAAAATTAATCGACCTGGCCTCACGTGCATTGGTTGAAATTGATTTAAATTCATTTATATCTCATAATAATGAATCAATTCATGGTTCATTATTGGTATATCGGGAACTATTACGCTACCCGGACGCTTATGTCAGCGCCCAATTCGATCTGATCTACGAACATGTAATGACTTACAAGTCTCATAAACTACCTGCCATTCGCCATGAACTAACTAACATCTTCCCATTATTGGCCAAAGTCAACCCGGATGTTTTTGTTGAAAAGTATCTTCATCGAACTCTTTACTATTATTTGTCACAATTGAAAAAGTATAAAAACCTGCATACAGACGCCGCCGGAATTGAAAAAAGCGTGATTTTCACGAGTATCGGGTTGATTGCTCTTGAAGTTGGTAGTCAAATGGCGACATATTTGGATGTGATATTGGATAATATAAGAGAAGGTCTTTCCCAGAGCAGTGGGTCAATCAGTACTATTGGTACGATTGGTGGAAGTGGTGTCGGTGTTGGTAATGGAGGAACCGGGAATACCCCGGAAGTAGCACTTCCGACCGCGCGGGTGCAAATTAAATCAAGACCCGGCCGCAAACAATCCGAACCTGCGATTTTCGACTGTATAGCCAAACTTTCTGTTGCTGTTGGCCCTGCACTAACCAAACACCTTCAACGTGACATCTTAGACTTGATGTTTTTAAACTGTTCGTTGTCGGTGCACATGCAGGACGTATTGCACGTTCTTGTCACCAGTATACCGGCGCTAGCACCCACCATCAACCTTAAATTGCTCAACCTTTTGAGCTTGGTGCTTCTGGGCAAGCCATTTGAGCCGCCCGGATCTCCGTACGGCACCATTCAGATCAATAGTCAGATGGCAAAGGAGTACCGGTACTTGATGCTTGCACGAGATTGGCCCGCAATCGAGTCTTCAACGGCTGAGCACGAGTCACGCGACGCGGCCCTCGTGATCCAGGCTTTAAAGATGCTTTTGTTCTTTGATTTTAAGCCCAATTTACTTAATGAATTTGTCCGGTTTTGCACCATTACCTATTTGGACCATCCGAACCCCAAAGTCCGCCAGACGGCAACTACAACATCGTGCCGGATCTTTGTGCGAGATCCGATCTGTTTACAAACTAGTGTTTATGCATTAAATGCTGTAAATCAAGTATTGGATAAATTATTATCGATTCTGATAACCGACCCAAATGCCGAGATCCGACTCGAGGGTCTCACGTGCTTGGCTGAAAGTAAACAGTTTGATCCTCAACTTTCTCAATCAAATCATGTTAGACTTCTTTTAATAGGATTAAATGATGAAGTCTTTTCAATCAGGAAAACTGCAATTACCATTTTAGGACGATTATCGCTGATTAATCCGGCGTACATTGTTCCGGCATTACGTAAGACCCTAATCCAGCTACTTTCAAGATTGGAATATTCGGTCACAAGCCGCAAGAAAGAAGAAACGGCGACATTGTTGGCGTTACTTATAGCGAGTCTGAAAGAGTTGACGCGTCCGTATGTTAAGCCGATTGTTGAAGCATTGATTACAAGGGCAAATGATGCGAGCTCGGTAGTTGCCGCGAGCGCCATCACCTGCCTCGGAGAAATCGCGCTCGTTGGCGGTGAGGATTTAAAGCCGTTTATCTCCGACCTCATGCCATTACTTTTAGCGACTTTCCAAGACCAAAGCTCGCTGTTCAAACGGGATGCCGCGCTAAAGACCCTCGGACAGTTGGCCGGGTCGGCCGGATATGTGATTGAACCGCTTCTTGATTATCCGCAGTTGCTCGGAACTCTTGTTGGGATCTTGCGGTCCGAGACTGCGCCCAAGACCCGGCGAGAAACGGTCCGGTTGTTGGGGATCCTCGGAGCTTTGGACCCCTACAAGCACCGGGAGGTCGAGCAGCGGTCCAAGAGCATTCCGGCCGAGCAGAACGCTCCGCCGATCGATGTGGCGCTCTTAATGCAGGGCATGTCGCCGCTGAATGACGAGTACTACCCAACAGTGGCATTCACGTGCTTGATCCGGATCTTGAAAGATCCATCCTTGAGTGCACACCACACAAAAGTGATCCAGGCCATCATGTACATCTTCCAGACATTGGGACTTCGGTGTGTACTGTTCTTGGGTCAAATTATTAATGGAATGGTGCACGTGATGCGCACTTGCCCGCCTGCAATGCTTAAGTTTTACTTGCAACAGCTAAGTTCGTTGATCTTGATTGTCAAGCAGCACATTCGTCCGTTTTTAGAAGATGTGTTGCAAGTGATCACACAGTTTTTTAAGACGCAAACAGTTGTGATCCAGTTAATAGAGGCGTTGTCACGTGCGCTTGGTGGTGAGTTCAAGTTGATCCTCCCACAAGTGCTCACGCTTTTATTGCTGGTGTTTGACGACGACAAGCTGGTTAAGAGAGAGGCGTCGTTGCACGTTCTCCGCAGCATGATTGTGTTTGGTAGCAACATCGAGGAGTACGTGCACATCATTGTGCCTAACATTGTGAAGATGTTTGAGACAGGGCCTCACGTGATGAGGCGTGCCGCCATCGAGACAATTGGACATTTGCTGAAGACAGTCATGCTCAACGACATGGCGTCGCGGATCATCCACCCCTTGCTCCGTGTCTTGCGCCAGAACGATGAATTGAAGGTGTCCGTGATCAACACGTTGAGTTGTTTGGTTGTGCAGTTGGGGACCGAGTTTAGCGTGTTTGTCCCCGTGATCAGGCACGTGATGCTCGAAAAGAAATTTGAATTTCCCGTTTTTGAACAATTAATAAACAAGTTGCTTAACGGAGATCCGTTACCAAGTCATTTAGAATTCTTGAAAGAAATCGATCACATGGGCAGCGGGCACGTGACTAACCCCCCGGATTTGGATACACCACTGAAAAAACTTCCGGTCAACCAGACTGCACTTAAGGCCGCGTGGGATTCACTGCAACGTCGCACCAAAGAAGACTGGCAAGATTGGATTGCAAGACTCAGTAAAGAACTTCTCAAACAGAGCCCGTCACACGCGATCCGGTCATGTGCCGGCCTCGCTGCCGACTACTACCCGCTCTGTAAGGACCTTTTCAACGCGCTGTTTGCCAGTTGCTGGAGCGAGCTCTACTCACAGCATCAAGACGAGCTTGTTGAAGCGTTCTGCATCGCGCTAAGCAGCCCCAACAACCCGCCGGAGATCCACCAAATATTACTTAATTTGGCAGAATTTATGGAACATGATGACAAATCACTTCCGATTGCAATTACCACATTGGGACAATACGCACAACGATGTCACGCGTACGCCAAAGCGCTTCACTACAAGGAGTTGGAGTTCTACGAGGAGCCGCTGGCACCGACGATCGAGGCGCTCATCAGCATCAACAACCAGCTCCAGCAGAGCGACGCTGCTGTCGGTATTCTTAAGCACGCACAGGTGCACCACGACTTGCAGTTGAAAGAAACGTGGTACGAAAAGTTGCACCGGTGGGACGAGGCACTTTTGGCGTACGCGGCACGTGAAGTTGCCGAGCCGCACAACATGCAGATCACCTTGGGCAAAATGCGGTGCTTGCACGCCCTCGGAGAATGGGAGCAGTTGTCCGAGTTGGCGAAAAGCAAGTGGGACGATGCGCTGGGCGAGATCAGGCGTGGGGTGGCGCCATTGGCGGCGGCTGCAGCGTGGGGGTTGGGCCAATGGGACCGCATGGCTGCCTACATCGAGGTGATGAAGGCGGAATCACCTGACAAGGCCTTCTTCAATGCGATTCTCTTGCTTCACTTGAACAACTTTGACTCTGCCAATGTCGAGATCGGGCGCGCGCGCGACTTGCTCGTGACCGAGATCACGGCGCTCGTGAGTGAGAGTTACACACGTGCGTACGGCGTGGTGGTGCGGGTGCAAATGTTGGCCGAACTTGAAGAGATCATCAAGTACAAGAGACTCCCACAGGGCAGCGAGCGCAGGCATGTGATGCGCAAGACGTGGAACACGCGGTTGCTCGGGTGTCAGCGTAACGTCGACATCTGGCAGCGAATGCTCAAGGTAAGAACCCTCGTGATCAAGCCGAAACAGGACATGGACATGTGGATCAAGTTTGCCAACTTGTGCCGGAAATCAGGCCGTCTCAACTTGGCTGAAAAATCATTGAACTTATTATTGGAAGAGGGATCACCTGATAACCCATCACGCGCGCCGCCACAGGTGGTGTATGCACAACTCAAGTATATGTGGGCCAAGGGTCAGCAAAAGGAGGCTTTGAGGCATTTGGTTGACTTCACGACTCGCATGTCACAGGACTTGGGCTTAAATCCGAACGACTTGATCACACAGCCATTGCCGTCCGAGGGGCCGGGCATTCCAAAGCACGTGGAGGAGTATACGAAGTTGTTGGCAAGATGTTTCTTGAAGCAAGGTGAATGGCAGATTGCGCTTAATGGCAATTGGCGGAAGGAGACGTCAGAGATTATTTTGGGGGCATATTTGTTGGCGACGCACTTTGACGGCACTTGGTACAAGGCGTGGCATAATTGGGCGTTGGCGAATTTCGAGGTGGTGTCGTTGTACGAGCAAACACTGGCGCAGCCGGAGGTTTCTGCGGAAGCAGAAATCTCGGGAAGTGTCTCCGGAGATAAGAGTATACTCGGAGTTACAGAAGTTACCGCTGATACCGCTAACTCCGGTACCGACTCATTTGTCCACCGCCATGTCATCCCCTCCATCAAAGGCTTCTTCCACTCCATCGCCCTCTCCAACTCAAACTCTCTCCAAGACACACTTCGTCTTCTCACGCTCTGGTTCAAATTCGGAGGCATCCCCGAAGCAGCAGCCGCAATGGTCGAAGGCTTCAACATGGTCAAAATCGACAATTGGCTCGAGGTGATTCCTCAGTTGATTTCCCGGATCCACCAACCCGATCAAATCGTAAGTTCCTCGCTCTCCGGGCTTCTCTCCGACTTGGGCCGGGCGCATCCACAAGCTCTTGTTTACCCATTGGCAGTTGCAGTCACTCTGGAATCAGTCAGCCGTAAAAAGGCCGCAGAATCGATCATCGAGAAAATGCGTGTTCATCTGGCGAATTTGGTTGATCAAGCCGAATTGGTCAGTCACGAATTGATCAGAGTGGCTGTTTTGTGGCATGAACAATGGTATGAAGGGTTGGATGATGCACTGAGACTTTTTTTTGGTGAACATGATACCGAGAAAATGTATGCAGTCTTGGAACCGCTTCATTCGATGCTTCAGAAAGGTCCAACAACAATGAGAGAATCGGCATTTACTACTGCTTTTGGTAGAGAACTTGCAGATGCGTATGAATGGGTGTTGAACTTTCGCCGTACTAAAGATGTAACCAACTTGAATCAAGCTTGGGATATCTATTATAACGTGTTTAGAAGGATCACGAGACAATTGCCGCAACTTCAAAGCTTGGAATTACAGTATGTACTGCCCAAACTAGAAGAAGCCACCGATTTGGACTTGGCTGCTCCGGGTACGTATATGGCCGGGAAACCTGTGATTCAAATCGTCAAGTTTGACCCGATTTTCCTGGTGATTTCGTCGAAACAACGGCCAAGAAAACTCAGCTGTAAAGGTAGCGACGGGAAGGACTACCAGTACTTGTTGAAAGGTCATGAAGATATCCGTCAAGATAACTTGGTCATGCAGTTGTTTGGGTTGGTCAACACTTTATTGGTCAACGATCCAGAATGTTTCAAGCGTCATTTGGATATCCAACAGTACCCTGCAATCCCATTGTCCCCAAAAGTCGGGCTTTTGGGGTGGGTCCCCAACAGTGACACTTTCCATGTGTTGATCCGTGAATATAGAGAATCTCACAAGATCTTCCTTAACATCGAGCATCGAATCATGCTTCAAATGGCACCTGATTACGATAGACTAACACTTTTACAAAAAGTGGAAGTTTTCACGGGTGCTTTGGATAACACTAGAGGTCAAGATTTGTATAAAGTCTTGTGGCTCAAATCAAAGAGCTCTGAGACTTGGTTGGACCGTAGAACAACATATACGCGGTCATTAGCAGTCATGTCAATGGTCGGATACATCTTGGGATTGGGTGATAGACATCCTTCGAATTTGATGCTTGACAGAATCACTGGGAAAGTGGTTCATATTGATTTTGGGGATTGTTTTGAAGCGGCCATTTTACGTGAAAAATACCCTGAAAAAGTTCCTTTTAGACTTACAAGAATGTTGAATTATGCAATGGAAGTTAGTGGGATTGAAGGTTCATTTAGAATCACTTGTGAACATGTGATGAGAGTATTGAGAGATAATAAGGAATCTTTGATGGCGATTTTGGAAGCATTTGCTTATGATCCGTTGATTAATTGGGGGTTTGATTTCCCAACAAAGGCAGTTGCTGAAGCAACTGGGTTGAAAGTGCCTCAAGTGAATACGGTTGAATTGTTGAGAAGGGGACAAATTGATGAGAAGGAAGCGGCAAGATTGACGAAACAAAATGAATTGGAAATTAGAAATGCAAGAGCTGCGTTGGTTTTGGAAAGAATTACAGATAAGTTGGTTGGAAATGACATAAAGAGGTTGAGGGGGTTGGATGTGCCGACCCAGGTGGATAAGTTGATTCAGCAGGCGACGAGTGTGGAGAATCTTTGTCAGCATTATATTGGGTGGTGTCTGTTTTGGTAAATACCACGACCACACCACTCACTTCGCTCCTGGTGTGTTCGTGATAGTATCATAAGAATCAGAAGCACACACTCTTCTGTACTTTCGCTGGGTAATAGTTTTTGTCATAGTTTATATATAAAATTTATATTTTTTGCACCCATTTAATTTGCACCCACTAGATTTCCGCAGTAAAAAACAAAAGCGAATACCTCTAAAATCAAATCACGAGCAAAGCTCGTGATTACACAACAAGCGATGCTTCCTTCACGACCCGGCTATACCCCCACAATGGTAAAAATAGTAATTCCTTTGAATCTAGTCTTCACTTGCCTAGTTAACTCTCAATGAATAATAGTGGCGCTGTGGATCGACCAATTGTAGATCAGATTCATTGAAGAAAAGCACTGTTTCTTCGTAAGATAGTGAAATATAATAGGGATTGACACACATTGAATAGTCTGGTTGATTTGATTGTAGGAATCGTGGCTCTTCAGTTCCGGTAAACTTTTTGGATGCATGTTTTATGAAATCTTTTAAGCTTTCTAATGATTTGTTCCGTTTGGGCTGTTTTTGGAAAGGTTCTTCGATGATTGGCTCTAGGAAGTCTCTGTATTCGTATACCTTTAGCGGCATCTTCTGTTTTGGAAGGCTTCGAATTTGTGTTATATCTCTCGTTTGCATTGTATATGTGTGGGAAATATACATTCTGGCTGCGAAATTGCGACCACAAAAATGAAAATTAAACACGATTGCAAAAAAATCCCGTTAAACTCATATCCTGCAGGTCCTCTGGGACCTAAGAAGTGTTCCTATAATCAGGAGCTCTTATTATTGAGAAATATTTAAAGTTTTTTCATGTAATTTTGATCAAAAGTGTCTTAATTTTAGACAAACCTCCTAATCTATCGCAAATCTTCATTAAATCATGTTCAACCTACCTTCAAATTGAAGTATCGAAAACTCTTATTTACCCATCCTTGCTTTCTTCGTCCATGAAAGGCTCAAAAGAAAGAAGTTGAATCTTCGAAAGTGCGAACTGGTTATGAAAAGTTACCTCTCAGTCCACAAAATCAAGAATTTTAATTACTATTTAGACTTTTGAAGCTAATACGCGTTGTTCAGAAATGATGGGTTATATGCAGTAGCAAGAACGATCAGTGAAGACAAGATTTTGGATTCAACTGCAAGTCTTCATTATCAACTGTGAGATTCTCGATTGGTCTCGAGGAATAATGAACGTTTAACAAATGCAATCCAATTGAATACCTCCAGCAATGTTCGAATGAAAATTGAAGATTCTAAAATAAAACAACTGAGATCATGATGCTAATGTAAGAAGACCGGATGAACACCAGTTAAATCATCCGATTTCATTATCTCTTGAGAAAAAGTATTCGTATGACCGTTATTTGTCAGCAAGTTTTGCACAGAAGTATGAAATTAAGTAATTTGGGAATAGGTAAAAATTGATAGAATGAAAGGATGTAATATGTAAGTTGCGAGTCGGGAAATTATAGGTGGAGAAAGAAAGTACAGGTGGAAATATTCTCAGTATGCAATCCTAAACCCGGCACATCACATCAACATGTCATCAGAAGGGTAAGCTCCCACAACAACAGGTAGATACCGGGAATTTGGCGAGTCTGTAAATTTTCAGACGATCTACACCTTGGTATGTAAAACTTTGATATCGATTGACTTACGTAAGCAATGTTCAAATTTGGGTGCAAAATTACTAAAAGTGACTCCTAAAATCTTGCAAACTAAGAGAGTCGCGAGTAAACGAAGAGTCGCTGGTGAGAATCGTGAGAAATCGAATTAGGGCTTTCTGGCAAGAGGGGAAAGCATTGATCACTCGTCTGCCTTTTTACAGGCAGATTTCCTACCCTTTCAATCGACGGAATCGAAATACTCATATCAATATACCGCTATAAAATGAAACTTGTCGAAAGCATCTGTCTAACTATTCTTATATACACGGTGCGTCATGTCTCACTGTCGTACACACCAATCACTAGCGTTCGTGCTGATCACTAGTTCTCAACTTGCTACTCACTGGCGAGTCACCGGCGAGTTACTCACTCACTGGCGACCCACTCGTTTCACTCGTGAGTGGCTCATGCAATCTTCTTCGACGCACTTGTAAACCCAATACCCTTCACTGTAGCCACAACATACTCCTCTTCATCCACTTCATCTTTAAAGTAAACCTCTGTTCCAAATACACTCTTAATATCACGCAAAGTGTGAATCAACTCTTCATCAATTTGCTGCCTATGCAACTTCAACCTTCCAACATCTTCCTTCCCAATTGCCATGTAAACCATTGCCAAATTAATTTGATTACGTCCGATAACTCCCGACTTTGTCAACTCCTCAAGTAACTCATAAGCAACCTTTTCTCCCAAGTCTTCAGGTAACATTCCTGCAGACCCAGTGGCTTCGGTCAATACACGCCATCCCTTTTTCAGTTCTGCTACTAATGTTATTCCAAACCCCGGAGATTTCCCCAGGTTTTCTCCACGCCATACGTCGGCGGTAATGTTGACTTCAACTCCGGTTGGCTTCAAGATTTGTCTTGAAGAATCAATCATTCTATTGACGACCGATGGTGATACTCTAGTACAATAAGCAACGCCTCTAATAGCCGAGAACTTGGGTGTTTCAACCGCATGCATCGTAAGTGGGTGAGCAATCAATGAATTACATATAAAGTGAACTTCACCACCTCCATTAGGTGGAGAACCTCTCTTTAAAACGTGAAGAGAAACCTCTCTAACACCAAACTTCTCCATCAATGATAATAACCCCCACTTAATGGCTTCAATTCCGGCATCTCTGGTCTTGTCCGAACTTGTCAAACCCTTTAATACAAGTGAAAACTTTTTCTTCGAGAATGGGGCCAAATACAACATTGGTTCAAGAAAGTATCCAATCGGCTTATTTTGTGGGCAAGTGTGTGTGACTTCGCCTCCGATGATAATCCCGGGCTTATAAATGATCGTAGTACCCGTATATGAAATCTCGATATGTGAACCATTAGTGACTGCTTCAAGTAAACGTAAGAATGAAACTTCATGGTCTTTCAAACCAGGGTTCATATCATGCGACCGAATCTTTGTGATTTTGACTGCCTTTCCGGATAACGTGGCCAAAACCAAACGCATCCGGAAATTACGATGGCCCTCAAAGGTGACCATATTCTTTGACATTTTGATGGAGTTGCAATTGAATTTCGGTATTTGATCTTTTTTTTCAGATGCTCATCTTGATATCGGGTCACGTGAGAAAACGGTCTCAATTTGTGTCAACACACGACCTTGATTTTTGGTAAAAAGCAAATGTAACATTGTTGATACACACCCTTAATTGTTAAGTAGCCATGTCAGATAGAAGACCCCCAATGGGCGAGTCTCCCAACAAGAGAGCCAAGATTGACAGCCAGTTTGAGGATATATTCAACGACCCACTCCCGTTTGGAGAGGGCCAATTGGCGAGTAATAACGACCATGCAAACGACCCGTTCCATGTTGATTTTGATAATTTACCTGCGGACTTGCTCGACGATCAGTTTATGAAGGGTGAGGGACAGACCCTTGGTGATGGATCATCGAATAGTACGGGTGTATCAAAAGTAAAGGAAGATACGAAAGTGGTGAAGAAAGAGGCGGCACCTGTGGTTGCGAAGAAGGGTGAGAAGAAGGTCACGAGGGTGGTTCCACCTGGATCGACGGGTGGTGCATCGGGAGTTGCTTCTGGTGCGACGGGTCTTTCGACGGTGGCTGCGTCCGGTGCATCCAACGCCTCTACTACCTCTGGTGTTCCCCCCGGCGGTGCCTCTGGCACCACCGGCGGCACAGTACCTCCAGGAAAATTCGACATCTCAACCTTAAACGACGCCATAGCTGCAGGTGGGGTTGATCTCCAACAAGAAGAGGAACTCCTTCTCCAACAACAACTAAGACGTTCAGAAATATCACGAGAAGCAAGACAAACAATCAAAACCACCAAACCACCCGCCCTTTTATCCGAATATCATGTAGCTGCCTTTATGAACAAAGTTGCCAAAGAAAATGGGATACATCAGAATTTTTTACTCGATCCTGAAATGCTCGAATTAGTGTCTGCATCATGTGAAACATGGCTTTCGGGGGTTCTCACCCGAACCATTATATTATCACGTCATCGTCGTAGAGGGATCCCCACAGTAAATACAAAAAATAAGAAAGGTATTTCGGCCCCCGCAATAAACAATCCTAACTCCGCTCAAAACATCCCACGGTCCGAACTCTCAAAGGAGTTACGAAACATGGCGCTGCGTCAAAAGGAATTAGAAGAGAAAAGAGTCAACAAGCGGATATTACTTGGATTAGAAAAAAATGGGGGTGAAAATGGAGAAAACGGACTGGCTGGAGATTCGAAAGCTGGAGCTGAAGAAACCTTACATAGAGCTGCAAATGCAACGGCAGCAATGATGACGATGAACCCTGGACGGAAGAAGTATTCTTGGATGACTTCAGGTTCTGGAGCAACAGATGTAAAGCCAGGTGCAGATAAAGAAGGTAAGGGTAAAGTTAGTACGATTATTTCGATAAGAGGAGAGAATGGGTTGCGGTATCGAGAAATCCGTTCTGGAAATTCGATTGTATTGAAGGATTTGCTTAGTGCGATTGAAGATGAACGAATGGGGACGGAAAAGGCGGTGATAAAGGGGTATGCAAAGTTGAAAGATTAATATACGAAGTGATCCACGAAGTGAGCTACGAAGTATTTCAATAAGTGTAGAGTTTTCGCGGTCACTCAGTAGACTCTCAGTACACGATGTGATCTACTTCGTAGACCACTGAGTCCGTAGAGTTTTTGGTACTCAATAGACTCTTAGTGAACGCGTACTCCCGGTATACAGAGTATACTCTCAGACTAGACTCAATGGATTGTTCACTGAGTATATCTCACTAGAATACTACAAGTTGCGAGACTCGCACTAATTTTTGCTAATTCGCACCAACCTCTCGCTAGATCTCTCTCTCTGTACTGGGTGCTTCACTCACACCATTGATCCTAGAGCATTCAGTGTTACTATCTCA
Organism: Kodamaea alishanica (nom. inval.); assembly: GCA_030563745.1. Lineage (NCBI taxonomy): Eukaryota > Fungi > Ascomycota > Pichiomycetes > Serinales > Debaryomycetaceae > Kodamaea > Kodamaea alishanica (nom. inval.). The sequence goes on from JAJMJX010000019.1 coordinate 164,041, forward strand.
TTTGTCTACTCTGTTAGAATCTACTCAGTATTAGTACTCAGTGTTAGTAATCAGTGGTTATATCTACTAACTAGTACTGAGAGGTCTACTCAGTAATCCTCACTAATCTTTGAAGTCTAGTCAGTTTTTCTCAGTATTCCTCAGTAATTTCAGTAATCTACTTTGTAAATAACTGCGTTTTCTCGCTTTCTCATTTTCACAGTAATCTCAGGTTTCTGTTTTTTCTCAGTAATTCTCAGTAATTCTCAGGAATCTACTTCGTATATTACTATTCACAACAACAAACTCATGGACTTCAACCTTTCCACATACTTTAACGCGTTTGACGTCGATAAAGAGTACCCGCTCGAGTTCTCTCACTTGGACTCGAAGATCGAGTCGGTCACCGACTCACTAGCAAACAATCCGGACGCACTCAACCATGGCACAGACCTCTTTGAAGATTTGATCGATCTAACCCATGGTTTCAAACACTTGGACCAAAAACATCAGCGACAACTCACATATCTTATATCCTCGTCATTCAACACTGTTGCCCACTCAACATATAACATCATTGAACACGGAGATTTCGTCGATCAAATCGATTCGATCAAAACGAATTTGGAACGCTACGGCTACCTTATATTTGTTCTATTAAAGTTTTTAGGTAAAGAAGAGTACTTACATTCCAAATCAAAGAACTCAGCCAATTCCCAAGCAGCCGCAAAGTGGAAATCAAACGTGGCACAAGTCGAAGACTGTCTTGTTTCGATCACCAATGTGTTGAAAATCGATCTTTCGAAAATCTTTATAACGACTCCTGAACGTGATTTGTTTATTGAATTGTTCACAAGACCAATCATGAACTTGATGGAAAACCCTGAACGTATCAAAATCGTTGGAATTCGTACATTCATGTTCCAGATCATCGCGGTCTCAATCAAGTTCCACGGCCATTCAACACTTATTCAACATCTGATCATACAATGCCTAGTGTACTACTTACATCTCCCAGTTTACATGGCAGAATTACTCGACTTGTTAGCTGAAAAGTACGACAATCAGATTTTAACAGACCAAATCTTACGAGAAATTTCTCAAATTCAATTCAATTCAAATGATACAAATGGTCCTAAAGCCGTTAGTGAATTCTTAATTAAATTATCTGAATTGAATCCTAAATTAATCTTAAAACAAATGTCTTGTATAAGTCAGTTGTTAGATAATTCGAATCAAACTTTAAGATGTTCAGTTGTTGAAACTTGTGGGAATATCGTGGTTGATATTTTAAAGAATAAAGAACAAGAATTGAATTTGTCTCAACATGTTGATGGATTATTGGATTTACTTCAAGAACGATTTTTGGATCAAAATCCGTATGTTCGTACAAAGGCTTTTCAAGCTTTAACAAAGATTACGAGTTTAAAGGTGAAGTTGACTGATAAGAGACATAAGTTGATGTTGTTGAGTGTAAGGTCTTTGGATGATAGAAGTACGTTGGTGAGAAGAAATGCGATCAAGTTGATGTCGAAATTGGTTCTCACACATCAGTTTACGACTGCGCATGGGTCGCAGTTGGGGTATACGTTTTGGAGGGAGAGGTTGAATGAGGCAGAGGCGGAGCTTGGAATGCACGAGCAAAAACCCGAGGAAGAGCTTCTCGAGGAACTCGAGAAGCTCGACGAGGAACGCGACGAGGGGAGTGATGAGGAGCTTGATGAAGAGCTCCACCAGAAGAAAAGCGATGAAGAACTCCTTGAGGAACTCGAGGACAAGACAGAGAAACACCTCCTCGAACAAGGCAGCGACACACTCAACAAGCTCCTCGACAGCGAACTCAACGAACTCGACCTCGATCAACCCCTCGAGCAACCCGGACAATCCCCCGATAAAAACGTCCTCTACCGTGCCAAACTAAAAGTCAACTACTATAAAGACGCGGTTGATTTCATCGAATCGATCCATCAAGGCATTCAAATAACATGCCGACTCTTATTCTCCAAGAATAGAAACGAAGCCATCGATTCGATGGATTTCTTAGTCCTTGCTGATGCTTATGGGATCGAAACAGCCCCAGAAGGGATCCGTAAAATGCTTCATCTAGTATGGCTGAAAGGTTCTTCTGATGAAGGCAAGTCTGTTCCTTCCCACTTAATTGACTGTTACCGAGACCTATTCTTAACAGCCCCAACAAATATGAACAAACTAGAACAAGCTGCACACGTTGCCAAAAACTTGATTTCTTTAACTTTCAACGCTTCAATTGCGGATTTGGCTTCTTTAGAAAAGTTATTGGGTTTGATGCATACAAGTCGACTCATTAATCAAGATGTGATTGACGTTTTATGGCAGATCTACAACTTTGAAGCTCAAGAGAACAACGTGATCAAACAACGTCTTGGCTCAATCATCATCTTGGGAATGCTTGCGTTGGAAGATAATCAAATCATCGTCAAAGGTCTAGATTCGATCTTGCAAATTGGACTTGGTTCAAAAGGAAAACATGATTTGAAATTGGCACGGTATTCATGTGTTGCATTACAAAGAATTGTGAACCCAAAGAGTAAGGTCTTTGCCAAGATTGACCGAGAACAAGAGGCCATCGACAAGTTGAAGCAGGTAGTTCTTTCGTATGATCCACACCCAGAATGGTATGGAGTCGCCGAACAAGCCATAGGAGCCATCTATCAAGCGCTGTCGAATCCAGACGATGACTGCTCGGATATCATTCGTCAGAAATCGATACAAGTTTTCCAAAATCCAACTGATGGAGAATCCAAAATCATTGGATTATCTCAATTGCTTTTCATTGTAGGACATGTTTCAATAAAAACAATTGTTTATCTTGAGAAATTGGAAGCACAATTCAAGCGTAAAAAGCACGAGTCTGAGATCAAGAAAGAGCCCGAGGTTGACGATGAAGAAGATAAAGACGAGTTGGAAATGATTGGTGGGACTTCTGAAGATGATTTTACAGATGCCATACTCCATGTAAAGGAGAGAGAATTACTCTATGGAGAATTCTCATTACTTTCAAGATTCGGGCCTTTAGTTAAAGAGATTTGTGCCAATAATAAGAACTATGATGATTTGATTTTACAACGGTCGGCAGTTTTGTGTTTAGCCAAACTCATGTGTGTATCGTCGATTTACTGTGAAGAGAACTTACCACTTTTGATTACCATCATGGAGAAATCAGACGATCCAATCATCCGTTGTAATTGTGTATTGGGACTTGGAGACATGGCTGTTTGCTTCAACAATATAGTTGATGAGAGCACCGACTTTTTGTATCGTCGACTTCTTGATGATAATATCATGGTTCAAAGAACTTGTCTTATGACTGTGACATTTTTGATTTTGGCAGGTCAAGTTAAAGTCAAGGGTCAATTACTGTCAATGGCCAAATGTTTGGAGAATCCAGACCAAGGGATAAGTGACATGTGTAAGCTATTCTTCACCGAATTGTCAACTAAAGACAATGCGATTTACAATGGGTTTATTGATATTTTCAGTGGATTACTGAATGATGAATCTTTACTGAAAGATGCAATGAAGAGAATCGTTAGGTTTTTGGTGTCGTTTATCGATAAAGAAAAGCATCAGAAACAGTTGTCGGATAAACTACTTGCAAGGTTGGTCAAATGTGGTAGTGAACAACAATGGAATGATGTTGCGTTTGTGTTGACAACGATTCCGTATAAGAACGAGGTGATCACAGCTACGTTAGAGGAGGGGTACAAGATGGTTCTGGCCAGGCAGTAGGGGTCTTCGCAGTGACTAGATTGGTGGGTCTTTTACGGTAAGAATATGTGGTGCGACTATGCTGTGGTTCTCACATCGTGTATGGACTACACTGTATTCGTCACTTTGTCACGTTGTCAATTGTATATTTATTACACAGTACATGTTGTACTCAGTACACTCAGTGCACAACACACAGTATCTCTCCGTATCACACAGTGCACAGCACCCAGTCTCTCAGTAGGCAGTCTCTGTACTTGACACAGAGCACGGTCTCAGTAACTAGCACTGTACACAGTCTCAGCGCACCATCTTTAGTACGTCGCGCAGTGAACAATGCACAGTACACAGTCTCAGTATCTCAGTGCACAGCCCTTCACAACGCAGCCCTTTCGAATCTACATCCAGTATCACAGTCTGCTCCGCACTCTACACCTCAATCTAACCTTCACTCTACACCTAACTCACACCTTCACTCTACATCCACTCTCCATCTATTCTCAATACCCACAGCACAAGTTCCCACCCTCACCATTTCTGTGTACCGACAATTAAACTTTTTTTTTCTCTTCACACCACCATCACCAATGATTCCAGCAATTCAAACACACATCACATCATTGCTGGTTCTCACTGGTTTGGATGAATCCAATCTTAAGATCTTCATTTGTGCACTTTTGTCCTTCCCCTTTAGTTTTATTTATAAGCGCTTACCAGATCAAAAGTATACGTTGAAGAATGTTTACATCATCACTGTGTCTGCCTTTTACATGTTTGGGATCATGAACTTGTATTCTGGCTTCAAGACATTGGCAATCTCGGCCATGGGCAGCTACCTCATCACGAGATACTTGCGGACCCCTCAAATGCCCTGGATCAACTTTCTTTTTGTGATGTCTCATTTGGCATATAACCATCTTCATTCACAGTTCTTTAATGTTTATGACCCATCTGTTCCGGATATAACAGGTGCATTGATGGTCTTGGTGATGAAGTTGTCTGCATTCGGATGGAACGTCCATGACGGGAAACAGCAGCTGTCGCTGTTGTCGTCGTACTCAAGGCAGCGTGCGATTAAGAAACACCCAAACATCTTACCCTACCTCGGCTATGTGTTCTTCTACGCTTCATTGTTCACAGGACCTGCTTTTGACTATGCTGATTACGACAAGTTCATTCATTGCACCTTGTTTGATGTTCCAAAGGAAAAATTGCCTCGTGGTGGAAAGAGAAAGATCCCTCGGTCTGGCAAGGAATCGTTCAAAATCACGGCTCAAGGACTCTTTTGGGCTTTACTATTCGTCCATTCAAACAAGTACGTCAACCTTGAGTACGTTTTGGACGGCTCATTGATGAGAAACCACTCGTTTGTGTACAGGGTCGTCTACTACTACATCTTGGGGTTTTCTTATAGGTTGAAGTACTACACGATCTGGTTGATTGCTGAAGGCGCATGCATCTTGTGCGGAATCGGATTCAACGGGACAGACGAATCAGGACTGTTCAAATGGAATCGTGTGCAGAATATCGATCCATGGACTTTTGAAATGGGCCAGAACGTTCATGTTTGCTTAGAAGCGTGGAACATGAACACAAACAAATGGTTGAAGAACTATGTGTACTTACGTATTGCTAAACCCGGTAAGAAGCCCGGGTTTAAGACCACCTTGGCCACGTTTGCTACAAGTGCCTTTTGGCATGGAACCAGACCGGGTTACTACCTTACATTTGTCCTCGGTGCGCTCTACCAGACTGTGGGGAAGATTTATAGAAGAAATTTGCGTCCATTGTTTTTAGAATCAGATCAAAAGACTGCGAAACCGTCCAAGATTTGCTACGACGTTGTTTGTTGGGTAGTGACACAGGTAGCGTGGGGGGTTGCAGTGCAGCCGTTTGTCATATTGGATTTTAAGCAGTCGCTTTATTCGTGGTATGTCGTGTACTTCTTACCACACATAGTAACAGTAGTGACGATCTTCTTGTTCAAGGGTCCGTACTCGAAGCAAGTCAAGAGCTACTTGAAACCAAAGAGCAAGTACAAGTTGACCAAGGAAGAGACTGGTAACGTGGAAAATGCAGTCACGATACTTGAAAACAACGCAGCCGCTGGTGAAAATGACTACGCTCCAACGCTTGGACTTCCAACGCTCGAGACTTTAGAGCTGGTCAACAAGGAAGAAATCTCAGAAGAGATCCACGAGTTGAACCAAGCTTGGAAGTCGTTCCGCGGCCGTCGTGGCCTGATCAAAGACGACGATTTTGAGGGCTTAAAAGATGCTTATAACAACTTTACACTGGAGATTAATGAGATTTGGCAAGCAAAGCAGGTGAAAAAAGAATAGTTACGTCATTTTGGTGACGTAAGTGATTACATAAGCATCGAAAATAAATATAAATTGCAATTTTCGCCACTATTATTTCTCTCAACAGTAACCATGATTAGTTCAGTAAAGATGTTTCGTTCAGCGAGGGTGATGTGTCAGTCAGCGCGTCACCCAGTGCGTCACTTGAGTAGCACCTCCCCCAAAGGTACCTCCCTCAATGATGTCAACAGTGCCTCTCCCAATGGTGGTACCGGAGTCGTCTTCATGAACATGGGAGGTCCTTCCAAAGTCAAAGAAACCTACGACTTCCTCTTGAGGCTCTTCTCCGACGGAGACTTGATCCCCTTTGGGATCTTCCAGAAACCTCTCGGACGTTTCATCGCCGCTCGTCGTACCCCACAAATCGAAAAACACTACCAAGAAATTGGAGGCGGGTCTCCAATCAGATACTGGAGTGAATATCAATGTAAGGAAGTGTGTCAACTTTTAGACAAGACAAACCCCGAAACTGCCCCTCACAAACCGTATGTCTGTTTCCGGTATGCCAACCCATTGACCGAAGAAACCTTGTCACAAATGATGAAGGACGGAATCAAAAGGGCAGTTGCGTTTTCTCAGTACCCCCAGTTTTCCTACTCAACCACAGGGTCTCTGATGAATGAGTTATATAGAAAAACCTTAGAATTAGACCCCAAAAGATCGATTGAATGGTCATTTATCGATAGATGGCCCAAACAAAAGTTATTCATCGAAGCTTTTTCAAATCATATTGAAGATAAATTAGCCGAATTTCCAGAATCTGTTAGAAAGGACGTGATCATTTTATTTCTGGCCCATTCTTTACCAATGGACATTGTTAATAGAGGTGATTCTTATCCTGCAGAAGTTGCAGCCAGTGTTTATGCTATAATGGAGAAATTGAAATTTAAATTACCGTACAGATTAGTTTGGCAATCACAAGTCGGACCTAAACCATGGCTTGGAGGTCAAACTGCAAAAATCGTTGAAAAGTTAGAGAAAAGAGATGATGTTAAGGGGATTATATTGGTCCCAATTGCCTTTACATCTGATCATATAGAAACTTTACATGAAATTGATATTGAATTAATTAAAGAAGATTCAAAATTCCCTGAAAAAATCAAAAGAGCCGAATCTTTAAATGGTAATAAAGTATTTATTGAAGGGTTGGCAGATTTGGTTAAAAATCATTTAAATTCGGGTGAAATTTATTCGAAACAATTGGAATTGGATTGTATTTTGGGAGGTGAACAGGCTACAGGAACCTTCAAACATCCACGTGAGATGTTTGGGAAGCAAAATAGGGAGTAGAATTGGAGAGTCGGGATACGCGTGAAGAGGTCTGACCTGACAACTGTGTATAGTTAGTGACAATCTTGTATAGCCGTGAATCTGACAATACCATCGTTTAATAGTCTCACTAGTACTCTCTAACTACTGTCCCTAGTCTTTTTTACTACTCTCACTAGTTCTCCCTAATTTTTCTCACTTTTCTCACTAATCTTTAACTACTTGCCAAATCTTGAATATGCGTTCTCCCTAATTATTCTCGCTAATTATTAACTACTCTCACTACTCTCACTACCATCACTCACTCGTTCGTTCTGTCGTTTGTTCCATCGTTCTGTCTAATCCGAATACTCATCATCCGGATCAAACAAATCCAAATTAAGATCAGCCGCTTCTTCCTTAACCACAGGTTTGACCCCATATTCTCCAAAAGACGTTCTCCTTGGTAATTCAACCTTTGGACTCTTTTCCTTCTCTACAACCTTCTCCTCAACTTGTCCCAATTCACTCTTAATAATTTCCTCTTCTTGAAGTGAACTTGCGGCCAACATTCCTCTTCTTAAAGCATCTTCTGCAGGCCAGATATAATTATTTGGATGTATTTGAAAGGGAACATTTGTTACTGTGGTTGGGGCCTTTGTGAATTTGGCCAATTTCATTGCATATTTCAAGATCTCAGTAACTTGAACCGTTTCTTTCTTTTGAACCTTCTCTTTACAAGCTGGTAATCGTGGTAATTTCTTTAATTCACTTCTATACGCAAGTAATTCTTTTAAAATTTGTTTTGACTGATTGTTTAAAGTTTCAGATTCACTAGTCAAACTTCGTATATCTTTACCCAATTGAGTATGTTCTTCTAATTGGTTGATCTTATCTCCTAAGTCCGTATTTATTTCAATCATTTGTTCGATCGTGGGGACTAAATTCTCTTCATCAAACAGTGAAACACTTTGAGAAAGCTTGTTAAGAAGGGTCTCGAATTCACTCACTTGTTGAACGATTGGTAATTGCTCAAACTGTTCGAGTTGATGTGAATTTTGAATATTGCTTCGAAGATTTTGAGGTGTTGTTGGTAGATGTCTACTTGGATTTAATGAGGAAGTGACATAGTGACTTGCTGGAGTTGAGGGGTTCAGAGGGTATGATGAGCCAGGCTGGCCAAGCTGGTTAAGTCGCTGAGACGACGCCACACGTGATACGGGCACCGATTTGAATTCATTCTTCTTATGTAACATTTGTTGATGTTGATTCAATTTATTTTTCACTTTTTTTCTACAATGAAAAGGTCGATATTTGAAAATGAGTCTGATGAGGAGGTTGTACCGAGGAAGGTGAAGAGGTTTGTGCCGCCTGGACAGCGTCCGCAGAGTCCACAGAGGTGTGAGTCTCCAGACTTACCGCAGGCTGACGCTCCACAGGCTGACGCTCCACAGGCTGACTCTCCACTGTCTGACTCTCGACTGTCTGACTCCCCCCATTCCCAGCTCAACATGTCTACACAAGACTACATGAATTTCAACCATCAACCCAACTCTTTATTCGCTCAACCCTCAATTGCACTCTCAATAATGCAAAAAATGGGATTCAAAATCGGTCAAAGTTTAGGTAAATCAAATTCGGCAATAAAAGAACCAATCAAAGTTGAAAATAAAACTAATAAACAAGGAATTGGTGGAAAATCTCCAAAAGTTAATAAAGAAATGTACAGAAATCGCATCATTGATCAAAAGAAATCGAATAAATTAACCACAACTATATACAACGTGAAGAAATGCTGTTTTGAGATGAGTGGGGATGCAGATAAGTATGAGGGGGATCTAAGTAGGGTGAATGTACTTTGGAGGGATTGTGTGAAGGTTCCACGGGCAAGGAGGGTGATCATTGACACCGAGAAGCGTCTAGAGGGTCTACAACAAGAGACTGTAGACCCTCAGGAAGCCTCTCTGAAAGAGTCGCAGGTTCTAAATTCAGATACTTCAAAGTATACCCCTCAAGAGGCCCCTCTGGACGAGTCAGACACTTCAAAGGAGACCCCTATTTCAGAGGAGCCTCGTGAGGTGCCTGTTGAGGCACTCTCCCCCCAAGACACACTAACCCTCCTCCTAGAATACCTCCGCACAGTACACTGTTTCTGCTACTACTGCGGAGAAACCTACTCCAATGAAGCCGAACTAAAGGCAAACTGCCCAGGAATCAACGAACAAGACCATTCTCAATAGAAAAGCGAATCCAAGACCTTGTTTCTATGTGATTTGGAATCGATATATATGCGGTCGATTTGCGCCAGTGGTAAGCGCTCACTTTCATCGAATACTTCTTTTTCTACCTTATTGCATCGTATATTATACTCATGTGATCTACCATATATCAATGGAGTTTTTTCTGATTTTTGATACTCTTCTTCACCACCCCATGTCACTTGAATATGACATCCATTGATAATTGTTCCATGCAAATAAATCAATGCAGATTCTGCAGAAGATCTTTTTAAATATTTGACATATCCCTCGTTCAAATCTAGTGAAATATGAGAATCTAAAATATCACCAAAACTAAGGAAATGATGAAACAATTCATCTTTTGTTAGTTTCGATCCAAGACCTTTGATCACTAACCTTGTATTGTTTGGATCAGTAAATCTAGTCAAACTAGGTTGTGATTGTGTGAGATGTATGCGAGAGATTTCGGGGACTTCTTTAGCTGAAGTTGTAGTTGTGATAGGTTGACCCATAGCACCAGCAGATCCAGCAGCCAATCCGACTCTGATTGGCCTACTACCAACCATAACCCCATTCATCTCATTCAAAGCTTTCTTTTGAAATTCTGGTAAATAAAATCGAACAAATCCAAACCCTTTACTAACACCTGTAGAAGTATCAATCATGACTTTAACTTGTCTAATTTGATTCGGATATTTCTCATTGAATTTCAGAAAGAGTAATTGATCAGTAACTTCAATTGCCAAGTCACCAACAAATATCGAATTTTCATTACGACCTCGATTGTCATTTTTACTTACAGTACTGGGAGTGAAAGTTGAAGTGCCACCACCACTCGCCCAGTTTAATTTGAACGTTCTTGAAGTTCCCGGAACTATCAACCCGTTCTTTTGTAAAGCATTCGATGCTGAATTTTGTGAACTGAACGTAACAAAACAATACATTGGTTTTGTTTCAGTGACTTTATCTTTAATGAGCTTGACGTTTGCAGGTTCTTCACCAACACTTTTCCATATACTCGTAATCGATTGCTCTGTCCATGAAGGATCCAAATCTCCCATCCATAGTTCAAGACCTTCGGAAGATGCTTTAAACGGAGTATTTCTTTGTTGGTAGTTTGTTGGTTTGAATGGTTTTGATTGGGGATAGCTATTGTAGTTGTTGTTGTAGTTGGAGGTTTTGGCTCTGAACCCACCAGAATACTTTTTCTGATCGTACTGGCGGGGCTTGTTGTAAGCAGAGTGTCCAGTTTTGTAGTTTCCACCAGAACTTCCTCCATAGTTCCCTCCGTAGTTTCCCGAGTAGTTTCCTCCGTAATTCCCGGAGTAGTTTCCCGAGTAATTTGCACCAGAGCTTCTACCAGAGCTTCCGTGACTTCCACCAGAACCACCAGAACTATTGTACCCTCCACTTGGATTGTAACTACCACCAGAGTTACTATGATATGACATGATCGCTATGAAGAGGTGTGTATTTTTGTAGTCGTTTTTTTTTTCAAGCCATATGCAGTGCACTACACTAGCTGCAAAATCTTGTCGCTGTAGATTTTCTCAAGTACACTTCGATTCTTCGCAATCCATTGATGCTCAAAACAAGTTGCCACGTCCATTCGACACGCTGGATCCACTTGAATCAACTTGGTAATGAAATCTTTGACTTTAGTACTAGCCTTTGAAAATTGCAGTCTACTAAAATCCAAGTTTTGATTCATTTCACGCTTGTTAGAATAGGGTGATATTCCTGACAAGAGAATATGACAAATCACTCCTAAAGACCACATGTCGCACTTACAAGTATACCCTACTTGTGAAACATCTGTACTATACACTTCCGGCGCACTATACTCGACGGTCCCAACCGTCGTATTTGTTCGTTGATGGATATCACACAACAGCTTTGAAACTCCAAAGTCACAAAGGTATATCCTTGCGCATGGAACAGGTGACTCAAGCAAGATATTATCGAGCTTAAGGTCTCTATGTATGATATGAAGTTCATTATGTAAATAATCCAAAGCTTTCAATACTTGAAATATAATAAGAATTGCTTCCCTCTCTGAAATAGAAGACAACTGATTACCTTTAACTAGGTACGAAAATAAATCTCCCCCACAAATGAAGTCTTCAAAAATGTATAATTCATCGTGCTTGATAAAGGTTTCGTACACTTTGATTATGTTGGGCTTGAAGTTAGTACTGATATCAGTTGTTGACTGAATTACACTTACATGGTTCACTTTACTCAAGATTCGTGCTTCGCGTTCAAACGCTTCATCTCCTATCCCCGTGATACAATGACTAATTGACTTCTTAATCACTTTGACTGCAAATTGCTTTTTTGCACCTTGCTTGAATGCAATATAGACCGACCCAAAAGATCCATAACCAATCAATTGGTTTGTAATTTTCCAGTCTTCATGGCAAGATAAAATGGTCTTTACGGGGGATGTCAGGTGGTATCTAAACGTTACCGCAAACTTGATTTCAATCAAGTCCCCATTCGAAAGTATCACTACTTGATTTTTACCAACCCGACATTCATTGATGTAAACACCGTTCGTTGAGACATCTTTCAAATAAGTGATGCTTGGAGTTTTGAAGTCAAACTTGACAGACCAAACTAGGAAATGAACAAGCGAAGTGGCTGGATGGTTGATCCTCACGCTACAAGACAAAGGGTCTCGACCAAACCGGAGGACCTGTTTTGGCTCAACTTGGATTCCTTTGGCATGAAATGTTGAGAAGCTTACCGTGTCCGTGAAGCATACGGGCTCAAAGAAGCCAACAATTGCCATTGAAAGTTGATACTTTAAATATTTTGGCTGCTAAAAAGATTGACCCTGTATATAAAATTGAACGCTTACACGACCTTTATATTTTTTTTTGAAAAATCCAATCAGAAACAAAACTTTCAACACCACAAACCAATACAATCATTATGTTTGCTAGATCAGTGAGAAACAATGGTAGATTCGCCATGAAGAGGTTCCAGCACTCGAGTGCAGGCACGAGCTCCGGGTCCACAATCAACAACAAATATAACTTCAACATAAATCCCCCACCAGTCCACGAATATTGGAATTACCGTAACTCAACTGTTCTTTTGGCAATCATTCCATTATACTTTGCCGTCGGTTATGTTGCCAAGTCCATAGGTACCGAATTTGAAGGGTACTCTGGTTTATTGGATTTTTCTCAAAATGAAAAATCTCCATACAAAGATGTGGCATTTGCTGAACCACAAACCTCTTCCAAATAGGATGAATGCATCGATACATAAAGAAATAAAACGTACTTGAATAGTCAGCTTATAGGGGGGAGTCGAGGTACCTCGTGAGGGTACCTCTTGAGAGCCTGCCTTGGTCGGATTGTAGATTGAGTCTTCATCGAGTCTTGATGGAGTCTTTAAGGTAAGCCTTGAGTGAGCCTCAAGGGTGAGTCTTGAGGGTGAGCCTCGAGACTGGCTTCTGACTGACTCTTTAGTCACCTCCAGTTCTACCCACTTATCGTCCCCATGTAATCTTACATAATCTCTTACCTAATCTTTTCAAATTTTTTCAGCGCGAATTTCATTGGCTCAAAAAAAAACATAAAAATTCAATCAATTTTCAACTTCATCTTCAATAATACATACACCATGTTATCTAGACTTGGATTTAATAGTGCTAGAGCATTGACACGTGCGAGACCGGCTGTTAGACTTTTGTCCACACACTCTACAATCACTGATCACAGCACTGGAAGAGTGATTAGATTGACCGATCCATGCCATCCAGAGATTGCAGACTATCCAAACCCAAAGCCAGTACTTGCACAAAATAAGGATCCGTATGCCAAATATGATGACCCACAGAATAGAAGAAATGCCAATGATCCAATGAACATGGATGATGACTTATACGACATTTGGTCCCCAGACCATTATTCATTTGTTTCAAACAAGACTGCTTTATTACACAATGCGATTTTCTTTTCAGCCATTTTCAGTGTTGTTGGTGCCATTTGGTACTTTGAGTTGAATCCTGAGAAGCCAGCCATGCCAAGATCATACCCATTCAATGGTTTGGCCAAAGATTTAGGAGCAAATGGAGATGAAGATGCTGCTTTTTATCGTGTGAGACCAGATACAAGTGCAGAAACCGAATTGGGATTCTTGGCCAATGATAGTGACATTGCATTGAACAAAAAGCAATACACGGTTGTTAATGCCGAGTTCATCAACGCGTAATCTTATTCTTAGGGTACGGTGAACTGAAGATTTACAGTTTCAGCCCGTGAAGTCAGGGCTGAGCGGCTCTGCTGTGAACTCAGAACTCACGCGTGAACGACTAAACGTGAACTCTCAACACTCTAAACTTCACGTGAACGCACTTCTCTTCTTCATATAATTATAAATCAAGTCATATTCCTGCACACAAACTCTGTAAATTTTTCTTTAAATACAAAATAAAATCTATCACATTTGTATGAACACCACCCACCGTTTCAAAATAATCCACGTGTAATCAGAACGAACAATGGTTTCTAGAGCCCTGCGAAGGAAGCCCACACAAGACCGGACCGACTTGCCGAGTTCGATACCCGTCAAACGAAGTATAAACAACGGCAAGAGTCAAGTTAAGAAACCAAAGGTTGATTCAAATTCAATAAAACAACAACGATTGATTGAGATTCGCAAGAACTTCAATCTATGTATAAACGAGCTTTTTCAGCTTCAAGAATATAGATCATTAGCATATTGGAATCCCAAAGATTTTTCATTACCCTACTTGGAGAATAAGATCCCAGAATTGTATGAAACCTTCTTACAGAATCCCAAGTACAAGCTCACTTGGGACGATGAGATTGAGAACTCACAAGATTTGACTGGGTTGCCTTTACGGTTGCAGAAGAAGGTGAAGGCGGAGATTGAGAGGAAGTTGGATGAGAAGTATCCGTTCAAGGAGACCGTGATCAGGGAGAGTGAGAGAAGTGAGTATGAGTTGATAGGGGGGGCACAAGTGCAGGAAGAGGAGGAGCTGCAAGTGGAGAAAGTAGAGGAGCTACAAGTGGAGGAACTACAGGACGAGGAAGAGCAGGAGGAGGAGGAAGAGGAGGAAGAGGAACTGCAAGTAGAGGACGACCAGGACGAAGGGCAGGACGAGAACCCCACTTCCTACACCCTCAAAACAATAAAGTACACAATCCCTCCGCCCGTGGTCACCCATCCATCCCACATCCCCAAATGGCGTCCCGAAAACTCACATGGAGAAATGAACGGGTCTGAACACAAAGTATGGGATTTCAATCCCCAACCACTCCAAATAATCAAATCAAAGAATTCAACTCGAATTCAACCAAACATTCAACTCAAATTACGGAATTTCCTTGAAAAGAATGTCAAATCCGCCATTATCGATGAATCAATAACCCCAGACTACAACTCAACAGCAGAAGAATACGAACGAATAACTAAACAACAAGAAACATTATTCAAGAAACTTTATAAGAAAACCATGCTTGAAAATACACTCCAATTGAATGGAGAGAAGATTGAACTTCGAAAAGTCGTGCTACCACAAACAACCACAAAACAAATCTTAGATCCATATAGAATTACAGGTACAATTTTACCCAAAATTCAAGGTGGTAGTAACAATTTAACATTCCATGATCATTTTATTAATCAAGGGTTTTCATTTTCCAAGATTCATCAACAAATGAGAAAGCAACATCAATTAAGAACCAAAAAAATCGCACAAATGATTGAACAACATTTCAAAAAGAAAAGAGGTGAAAAAGATAGATTATCACGAGAACGAGAACAGAATTTAAAGAAAATTAGTCGGATGGCCATTCAAGCAGTTAAAAAGAGATGGAATCAAGCAAATAAGGTTTACATGTTTATGCAACAACAAAAGGAAGAAGAGATTAAGAAGATCAAAGGAAGGGAGCATTTGAGTCAGATGTTGGAACATTCAACACAGTTGTTGGAAGCACAGTTGAAACCGTTGAGGGAGTTGACCCCTCCGTCGAGTGATTCCGATGATCATCTCACATCGGATGAGTCGGATGACGAGATAAAGGAGGAGGATTCGAATGATATGAAGTTGTCGGTGCAAGAGTTGCGTGAGAAGTATGCTCGTTCGGATCCCGAAGATTCCGAAGATTCCGAAGTGTCTTTAGAAGTGGAATCTGGGGGGACACAAGCCGAGGTGGGTGACTCGGTAGAACCAAAAGAGGAGTCAGCAGATGTGGACTCGGCCGATCTGAGAGACACAAACACTCCAACCCCCTCGCCCGACAACGGGCATCTCGAAAACGGACACCTCGACAACGGACACGATAACGGAAACCTCGACTACACAGACGAACAAAAGCAATTGATTAAAACCGAAGGAGAAGCGACCAACCCAATCTTGAACTCAGATTCAGATTCACTTAGTGAATCTGAATCGGAAGAATCGGAAATCGAAGCTAAAGGAGCCTCTGGATTGGCTGCATTGTTCTCGAATCATGCCGACTCTGATGACGATGTGTCTGTTGCGTCTTCCGAGAGTGAATCAGAAACTGAATCAGAAAGTGAGCCAGAAACTGAATCCGAAGTAGAACAAATAAAAGAAGAACAAGAGGACCAAATAGTCAACGGATCCAAAGTCAAAGATGTTCCCCTTCCTTCCCTTCTAAGAGGAACCTTAAGACCGTACCAAAAACAGGGGTTGAATTGGCTTGCAAGTCTCTACAACAACAATACCAATGGGATTTTGGCGGACGAGATGGGGTTGGGTAAAACTATTCAAACCATATCGTTACTATCATACCTAGCATGTGAACATCATGTTTGGGGTCCACATTTAATCATTGTTCCAACATCAGTTATGCTTAATTGGGAGATGGAATTCAAGAAATTTGCACCTGGATTTAAAATCTTGACATATTATGGATCACCTCAACAAAGAGCAGCCAAAAGAAAAGGCTGGAACAAACCAAATTCATTCCACGTGTGTATCACATCGTATCAGTTGGTTGTTCATGACCATCAGTCTTTCAAGAGAAGAAAGTGGAAGTATATGATCTTGGATGAAGCCCATAATATCAAGAATTTCCGGTCTGCACGTTGGCGTGCATTGTTAAACTTTAATACTGAAAATCGTCTATTACTTACGGGTACTCCTTTACAGAATAATGTGATGGAATTGTGGTCGTTGTTATACTTTTTAATGCCATCCTCAAAACTTAACCAGACAATGCCCGATGGGTTTGCAGACTTGGACAACTTCCAACAGTGGTTCGGAAAGCCTGTTGATAAGATCATGGAGTCTGCTCACTCGAACAACGATATAGTTGGAGATGATGAGAGCACTACTGATAAATTGGATAAAGAAACAAAGAACACAGTTTCAAGATTGCATCAAGTTTTACGGCCGTACTTGCTTCGTCGTTTAAAGAAAGATGTGGAGAAGCAAATGCCGGGCAAATATGAGCACATCATTTATTGTCGATTATCTAAAAGACAAAGGTTTTTGTATGATGACTTCATGTCAAGAGCTCAAACAAGAGAGACCTTGAGTAGTGGGAATTTCTTATCAATCATCAACTGTTTGATGCAATTGAGAAAAGTGTGTAATCATCCAGATTTGTTTGAAGTCAGACCGATCGTCACGTCCTTTGCAATGGCAAAATCAGTTGCAAATACTTTCCAAGCCAGTGAAAGTGTTATACGCCGTGAATTGTGCGATGAGTATTTGGTCGATAAGGTCGATTTGAACGTTCTTAATTTGGATATCACAAACACAAGTGATTTGAATTACTTTGTAAGTCAATCAACAAGTTCTTTAAAGTCGTCAGCAGGTATACAAGCACAAATCAACCAGCTTGAACTGTTGATTGGAAGCCTGACATACCATGAGACGAATCTAGAAGATTACTTGGAGTATTACAAACACTTAAAGACAAATAACCAGCTCAAAGTTAAAGAGAAGTTGAAGCATATCTTGTACTTGAACACGCTCCGATGCGAAAGAAGTCCGATTTATGGAGACTCATTGCTTCGCTTCATAAGAACAGGGACAAGTGTTCCAACCGAAACCTTGCAAAATTTACATATGTCTATTGATCAACGAGTCGATCAAATGTCGGACATTATAGAGAAGTACTCTGTGTTGACCCCACCAGTCGTTGCACTCGATATGAAGGACCAACTAATCCCTATTTCAACCCAACATCTAATCATGGAGAAGGTTTCCAAAAATGAGATCCAAAATCCATTCAGTAAATCGCAAACCAAACTTTCAATTGCATTTCCTGATAAACAATTATTACAATATGATTGTGGGAAATTACAAAAATTGGCTACCTTACTTCAAGATTTGATTTCTAAAGGTCATAGAGCTTTAATTTTTACACAAATGACAAAAGTTTTGGATATTTTAGAACAATTTTTAAATATTCATGGTTACCTTTATATGAGATTGGACGGTGCTACCAAGATTGAGGATCGTCAATTAATGACTGAACGATTTAATAGAGATTCCAAAATCCCAGTCTTTATCTTATCAACAAGATCAGGTGGATTGGGTATCAATTTGACTGGTGCTGACACCGTTATCTTTTATGATTCTGATTGGAATCCGGCAATGGATAAACAATGTCAAGATAGATGTCATAGAATCGGTCAAAGTAGAGACGTTCATATTTATAGATTTGTTTCTGAATACACCATCGAATCGAATATCTTGAAAAAGGCAAATCAAAAGAGACAATTATATAATGTTGTTATTCAAGAAGGTGAATTTACAACCGATTATTTTGGGAAATTTTCAGTTAGAGATCTTATAAATGATGTGAATGATATTCCTGATAAAATTCTTGATTTTGGTGGTGATAGTAATTTGATAGCTCAAGCTGAAGATGAAGATGATAGACAAGCTGCTCAAGTTGCAATGAAAGAAGTTCAGGTTGATGATGAAGATTTTAACGATGAAAACAAAAGTGTATCTGGAACGGTTACTCCAGGGAAACAAGCGACTCCATCATCGGTTCAACCGGAGAGTGCGGAGAAGGTTGATGAGAATGTTGATGTTGATTATGAGGAGGGTATTGGCCACGTTGATGAGTATATGTTGAAGTTTATATCGAATGGGTTTTATGATTAGCACGACGAGTGACGAATGACGGACGGAGAGTAAAAACTGAAAGTACGAACTGGTACTGAACAAACGAACAAACGAGTCAATGAAGTTCAGTAAAAAGTATGTACACAATATATAGTGTATAGAGTACAGTATATTTAATGTAAATATGAAAAAGTCAAATCTAATTCTCTCACTAAACCCACCGACTCTCGCTAAATTGTTTAGTCAAACTTTCGAACGAGTGAAACGAGTGAGTAGTGAGTAGTGAATACTGAGAGTCGTACACACTATACCTTATGTCTGTACACCATATATAGTGTATAGAGTATTAGTTCTGTGTTAGAGTAAACTGGCTATGTAGACATGATAGTGTCCTAATGTCAGGTACTACTCTCGCTAAATCGCGATCATTTACTGAGACTTTCGAACGAGCGGAACGAATGAGCAGTGAGAAGTGAATATACAAATGTACAATGGGCGAAAGACTAAGTAATGAACGACTGGCAGTGAGTATACAACGACTCAGTAATAACACGACCCGGTACCCTTTACTCTCATTACCATTTACTCTGAGTACTCTGACTTTCAATACCGAGTTCAGTACCGAGTTTCACTAAGTTACTATTAGTCGTGTAAGTTCAAAAAAGATACTCAAAATTACTCGCCCAATAAATTAAAGATAACAACCAGTAACCATGTCTTCAGGTATTCAATCATTATTAAAAACCGAAAAGGAAGCGGCCGAGATCGTCAATAGTGCCAGAAAACTTAGAACCGAGCGTTTAAAGAGTGCCAAAGCCGATGCTCAAGCCGAGGTTGAAGCTTACAAGAAGCAAAAAGAAGATGAATTAAAGAAATATGAAAATGAACATGCTGGTTTGAATGAATCCATCAGTAAGGAAGCCGATGTTACTGTTGAGAAGGAATTGGCGAGTATTCAGGCCAAGTATGACGAGAAGAAGGCTGCAGTCATCAAGTTATTGGTTGATGCTACGGTTAGCCCTAGTGCTGAATTGCATATCAATGCTCAGTAGACTACAAAATACACATCAGTGCTTGCATTGATGTGTTCAGGGCTCTATACTAATACACGACATCAATGCTTGCATTGATGGTCTTTATACTAATACACAACATGATATTTTGGTGCGTCTCGTAGGGTCTCAATGTACAGTGGGTCTCTGTAGCTTACATTTCAGTGTATCACACATCAACGCGAAGCTTATTGTATTAGTTCACTTGCTTATTCTGCACTTGACACAACTCGATATCGCTCGTAGTTCTCGTATCGATGTGTTAACCCCCTCTTGCCAACTTTTTCACCGCCTTAATAATCTCCCACCATCTATCATCATACCCCGCAACATTAAGACTCCTAATAAAACTCCATGCTTTCTTATCATCCTTAATAGGATAATCCAAAGGTGGGGGGATACTCGTTGCAACCCCCAAAAGTCTCAACAATGGCTTATCCATCACAACCGATTTCGCTCTACATAACCCTGTCAATCCTTCTTCACCTCCAAATTTCCCATACCCTGATTTCTTAACACCTCCAAATGGTAATTGTGCAACATAATAAGTTGCAAAATCATTGATTGAAACATTCCCACTTTCAAGACGGTTTGTGATTTGATTAATTTGATTGAAATCACTACCAAATATCGAATTACCTAAACCAAATTCAGTACCATTTGCCAATTCAATAGCATGGTCCAAAGTGGTTGCTTTGATCATTGACAAAACAGGTCCAAAGACTTCTTGATGGAAGATCTTCATTTCGGGTGTAACGTCAACCAATAAAGTTGGTTCAAAATAATGACCTTGAGGGTAGTTTGGATGTTGATACCTTTTCCCTCCATGTAATAATCTTGCACCATTTGCAACTGCATCTTGAATCAAGTCTTCTAATTGGCCAAAACGGTTATCCGAAATCATTGCACCCATATCAATCTCATCCAATTGATCTATATCAGATCCTAGTCTAAGTAATTGGACCCTTTCAGATAAAATATCAACCAACTTTTCATACGCCTTTGGAAGACAAATCACTCTTTCAATTCCAATACAGTTCTGGCCTGCACTTTGAAAGGTACCTCTCATTATAACCGAGCTTAATGAGGTGAGGTCTTTGATGTCATCCATGACTATAAACGAGTCTTTGCCTCCTAGCTCAACAACACAAGGTGTCAATTCCTTTGCTGCCGATTGAACTACTTTATGTGCAACCTGCTTTGAACCAATGAATGTGATATGAGACAATTGAGGATGGCTAGTGAAGTAGTCTGAGTTTTCAGGTAAACAGTAACACAACTGAACCAAATCTTCTGGAGCTCCGAGTAATTTCAACACACTTCTAACCAAATCAATGAACCATTTAGATGACCAAATCACTTGTTCTGAACACTTGACGATGATTGCATTTCCTGTAAAGATCGAAGCAATCACAGGACCCATCAAGTTATGGAATGGATAGTTCCATGATACCAACGCTGCAACCACTCCCAATGGTTCATATCTAACTTCTCCATTCTTCATGAATCCTAGTAAGAAATTAGAAGGCCCAGGTCTTTGAGATGGTCTTAATACGTCCTCACCATGGGCAACAACCCAATTAAGTTTCTCCAAAGTTACAAAGATTTCTCCCATCAGTGCGTCCAACTTGGTTTTACCACTATCACGACATGAAATCCTAGCAATGCTTTCTTGGTTATCAAGGATGTATCTAGCAAGACTCTTCAATACTTTTCTTCTTAAAGTAAACAGCGATTGAGCCCATTGAGTTTGAGCAGACTTTGCTCTTGAAATCATCTGGTTCATTTCTTCTTTTGTATGCGAAGTAAATGTACCCAAATATTGGCCTGTAGCAGGACAGTAACTTTGGATCTGGTTCGGCTCGTTGGCAACACGGATCGATGGTGGATACAACCGCTTGCCTTTCCAATGAGGTTTCGATTCATCGGGGAATGCAACCTCGAGCTTGATTGGTTCTTCCAATTTATTGTATCTGTTGGGGGATTTCGAGATGTACTTGGAGTAGATGTAGTAGAGAGAGGGCAAGATCACGCCGATGAAGAACGTGGTGGAGATCTGGTACTGCCACTGCCACTCCTGGAACCTGAGATCAATGGCTATCATGAGAAGAGTGATGTTGTTGAAAATTTGCGCGCTACCGGCTGCATATAAATCTACCTTATGCACGATACGTATTGACTGTATAGATACGTATTGACTGTATAGATACGTATTGACTGTGTATTTACTGTATCCGATACGTATTGACTCTATACACTACATACTAGTCCTCTTCATGTTCCCCTTCAAGGAACCCCCCCTCGGGAAACCCCTCGTCAAGCGAACCCTGCGCACTCACTATATTCCCCAAAAGGTTATGGTCAATGTACTGGATCAATGAATCAACCACCGAGTCCTTATTAGAAACCCCTGTAAACTCATTATAACCAACCTTCTTATCACGTGGCGGAAGAACATCATATTCAAACATATTATCCATCGACCATACTTGTTGTGGTAATTTGGCCATGATTTTATTTTCTCCACTAATGATTGCAAATCGAATCAAATTTATTGGAATTTCCTTAACCACTTGTTTATTTAATCCGAATAAGTTCATTATTGATGACTTATACGAGCCGGATTCAAGAGTCTCAAAATTCTTGGTTAGTTCGTCGTGTAAGAACTGTCTCTTTGACTGGTCATTCCACATGAGTGAAGCTCGAACTAAATAAGTTTCAGCATTGACTTGATCTTCGACGGTTGGAGTTAATTTCGAAGTGAATGACGTCACTCCAACAACCTCCAATAATCTGGATGCAGTATATGGATGACGTTTGAATGCCAATTCCAACAGCTTCTTTGCATTAACCAAATCGTTTAAATTCAAATATGCCAAAACAGTTGAAAAGGCCAACCCTGGAGTTAACCATTTCTTATAAGTTGTAACCAACGGAGATTTGGTCAATTCAATCAAATATTTGTACTCTTCACTCATGATTGCATAGAAATCAATAAAATATCGCACACCAATGGGGTCTTCACATGGACTAAATCCTAATAATAACTTACAATATGTCAATGAAGTTGAAAACAACCGACGTTCTCCTAATCCAGTGATGTATCTAAAGATCGCCAAATAGAACTGTCTCGATAAAAAGCTTTCAAAAGGTAATCGGATCAATTGATTCTTACCTTCAATAAGCAATTCATGGAAATTCTTATGGAAACTTCTATCAAATACAAAAAGACATTTCTCAACAAGCGAGTTGCTTGTCGACTTCTCATTGCCCTGTCTAAGCATCACCATGGCCACTTGAAGAAGGGTTTCTGCGTGGTATGGGTATTGCTGTAATATACGCATCAACGAATCAGGGTCAGGGGTCATCACTACAGATGCATAGAACTGAGTATCGGCCATACGCTCTTGAACGCTCGGGACCTTGGAAATCTTGAAATACTTGACTCCCATTGCGACTTCTTTGTTGATCTTTGATTGGAGTTCTTCAATTGTTACGTCATCTTCTTTATAATCAAAATAATTGACGATTTCAACCTTGTTGATCTCTTCCATATTGACGGGTTTCTGTGCAGTAGGTAACCAATCATCTCTGATACGTGTCAACAACAACTTTCTACTTGATCCAGGAACTGAACGACGATCTTTCCCACACCATCCTCTTGTTAACCTCGCCAATCTCTTGAATTGACCCAAAACTTCGGGCGAAATCGCAAGCGAACTTGTGCTGTTGGCATCTTCGATTGTCTCCAAAGATAAGTTACCAAATAAGTTACCTAGTTCATTATCTGGATCCAATTTTTTCAGTGACTTTATTGATAAAAATTTCAAACTTTGTTTGAGTCGTGACGATGTGAAGAATTTGAAGTTCGAGTCGTATTCGGTAACTGGATCGACTTCCAAATCGTATTCTTCTTCGAAATCATATTCAAAAGAGGGTGCTTCTAAAGGTGCTTCAACCTGGGGGTCGTTCTTCTTAACCTCGGCCAATATTCTATCCAATTCTTCGTCACTGTCGAGTTCTACTTGCGGCTCCTTGGGACGACATTTATAAATGACGGGTTTTTCGTCTTGCTCCTGTTTCTCTTTTTTAGGTTTCTCCTCTTGCTCTTCCTCCAGGTCTTCCTCCTCATCATTCAAGAATGCAAACGCATTGAACTTTGCCTTTGGATGATATTCCTCTTCCGGTTCGGATTCATCGCTCGATACAGACGGACTTTCTTTGGCCAACTGTTCGATTCTTTGTCTTTCCAATCTTTTTAATGCCCTAGAACTCATACTGGCGCTAATGATTATGCCTCAAAATCAATTGAAAATTTATGTTTCAAGAGTACGACATACGACATTGTCGCTGTCAACTTATATATTATATAACGAGTAATATGTACCGGCTGTGACTAGTTAAGTATAAATGCTCCATATAGCATCATTTACTGACGGCGATTGAATTCATTAAACACACTTTAAGTCTACGCTTCTTACTGTTTAACAAAAATAAATTCTACTCAATTCTGCAATTAATTAGCCAAAATTTATAATTATCACTCTGATTACTAAGGGAATAACAAGCTCATAAGAGTTGCAGACTCACGAATTGCAAAGTTACCCAGTTATTGACTTTTAATTGCACCGTCATGCCAGTGTAGAATTATAAATTATTGGCTGTGAATCCTGCATACAAACCTTGTGGATGCAAAAATTTAAATGGCTGCAATTCTTGAATTCGTCAAACCAAAGCCAAAATGACCATTGTGGAATGCGATCTAATATACGCAGACACTGAATTAGAAACAGTCACGAAAGAAGAACTAACGTCTTTGATTCTACCATCTTTAAGTTTTTCTGAAAATACGCAAACAATATCTCAAGATGAATTGGCTCAGTTGTATTTGCCACAAGATGCGGAACCAAATGGAATCGACAATATAAATCAAAACGAAACCTTTAATGAAAAGCAAATCCACCTCAAAGATTCATATCATCACCGATTTGTGATTCATGAAACAACTTGTTTAGCAAGTCCGAGTCCCGGAATCACTTCACCTCAACCTTTAATATCATTTTCTCCAATCGATAAACTCAAAAGTGCAAATCAATTTTGGTTAAAACAAGTATTGGGGGAATTATTTACAAGCGAAAGATCATACATTGTTTCACTCGAGTTATTCCATAGAACTTATGTTAATTTACTCATAGACTCAACCAAAAATGATCCTCCAGTTCCAATAAAGTTGGTTGATCAATATCTCACTGAATTAATAAGTCATCATCGAAAACTTTTACACCAATTACAAAAAACCTACACTGCTTCCAATACTTTATCAGATATTACAATTAAAATCTCGCAAGTCCTTGGGGATTTTGCAATTCATGTGGGGCTTTATCAAGAATATTGTAATTCATATCAAGATGTTTTTGAAATCATTTCTCAAAACACAAAATCAAAAATCAACAAGAATTGGATCAATGGTTGGGGAACCTTCTTGGAAGTAACGCAACGTATTGATCGTAAGATGGACTTGTCGTTTCTTTCAATGATACAGCAGCCCATGGCACGAATAGGGAAATATCGATTGATGTTGGAACTGATGAATAAGGGTATCAAAAATGAAAAGATCTTTCAAAATCTTTCCAAGACAATGTACAAGTTACAAATGGTCAATGATAATTCAATCCAACAGAAATACAAATGGAGTGAGAAACTTAATCTGTTGATTAACTTTGATAAAATTGAACATGGAGATTTCGACTTGTCGATTCAATTCTTTGGACACCCGTTATTAGTTGGCGCTACAATGTGTGTATGGAGTCAAGATAAATCATGTTATTACGGTTCGATCTTATTCAAGAGTCATCTTATTCTAGTTGATTTCAAAAAGTCCAGAAAGTCCCTGTATGAACCCCAATTTATTATACCCTTGTGTAAATGTGCTATCCAACAAGACGATACAAGAGCTATCAAACTTATCTTTGAACATCAATGCCGTCATTTTGAGTTACTTCTTTTTTTCATAACCGAATCAGAACATCGAATTTGGCAAGACAATTTGGAAAATTTGATTAACTTTGTGAATGGGCCTTGTGATATGGATTTTAAACATGATGAAATAGAATACTTGTTTGTATACCCACGTCATATGAGTTTTAATTTGACAAAACATTTTAAAGTTAAAATCGACCTTAATGATGAACAAATTTCAAGTGGTGAAACCATCACCATCAAAAGGCAAGACCGAATAAAAGTGCAACTTGTACTTCAACAAGTATGGAGTCCAGAAATTTCAATGCTTTTCCAATCTAAAACTAAAGAGAAAACCTCCAATTGGTCAATTATTCAAATGAATTCTCTTCGATCAAAAACTCCCATCACTATGGAACCTGAAAATCCAATCAAACGAAGTATACTGAAAAAGCTCAAAACTAAAATTTCTCAACTTTTCCACTAATACAAAAATTTTGCACCAATACTACAAAAAAAAATACATATCTTCATTAAAATGGTACATAAATCTTCATTAAATGCTAGTTTATTTATATATCATGCAAGCTCAATTGTTGGCTGCACCATTACCAATAGAATCATTGGTAGACCTATACCCTTTATTCAAGTGCGACGAATGCTTATCAGAGCCTTCAAGTAAAATCTTCTTGATGATTTCATCTTTATCAGCCTTCCCAAATTCATTTTCCAATTCAGATTTGGAAGCTTCATCCAAAACACCTTCTGAGCCACCTTGTCTATTTGTGAAAATCTTATAAATTGAAACCAAATCAATCAATGGAATTGTAGAATTACCTTTTTTAAAATTTTGAACAAGATTATTGTTCTCAATAAAGATCATGAAATCGTTTTCTTTACCTTTGTAGAAAAGTTTATGTGGGCTTGACATTTTTAGTTTAGTAATATTTTTTAGTATATTGAAAAAATTTAGTGAATTAATTGACAAATTATGCTCCTTTTATATAATTAAATATTAGGGTGTTAATTATATTATTTATTAAATGGGGGGTATATGTCCTCCCTTTTTATTTTCTTCTTGAAAATTCTATGATGCATTACTATTGCTGCAACTGCAAGTTTGCTATATGCGCGTTAAAATTTACACAAAATAAAGATATTACGTAACTCTTACCGAAATAGGCAATCGTCGGGATATAGTTTTTTTTAATGGAAGTCCTTTCAGATCAAATAAAGCTATGACATCAATTCTGCAGGGGACGTGAAAGGTCACAAAATGACATTTTGTATTAAATTTTAGATTCTAAAATCGTCATAATTAAAAGGGGAGTTCATTTTTGGCGCTTTGCTTCGATTTATTCTTGGAAGAACTAGTTGCTTTCCAAGAAAGCAAGTTATGGTTAAATGAACCGAGCCTAGTATTGCGATACGGATCTGTGTTCACAATTGTAATTCATTTTTCGATTGCTTTGATTCTTAGGCTACGTCGATTGACATATTTGGGAGGTGAGTAGCTAGTTTTGGATGTCGAGAGAATTTCATACGAAGACTGGTTAGTCTATAAAGAAATGTGGAAACTCGTTTTGTGTCAGAAAAGCAACGCTTTTAATATGAATAGCACCAGATCTTTAACAACAACGAGTTCTCCGATATAGTGTAACGGCTAGCACGGTTCGCTTTCACCGAGCAGACCGGGGTTCGACTCCCCGTATCGGAATTCTTCTGGCTCTTTGGCCGAGTGGTTAAGGCGGTAGACTCAAGTTCTACTATCGTAAAGATGCAGGCGTTCGAACCGCCTAGGAGTCATTATTTTTTGGTTTTTGATGATGTGATACTTTCTTGTTGTCTCGGTAACTTTGATTTGACTTTGTAATCCTGAATAAATGCTGTAGTAACATTCAAAACTATTTTCTCACTGGTATCATGTCACTGCGTAGCGAGTTTCATATTATACTTGCGTCTCTCGCAGCTTTTCTGCCTAATTTTTTCACTAATTTTCGCATTAGTTCTCCTTATTTTTTTTTTCCCTTAAACGCCCTCACTAATGGTCGCTGTACTTCTTCTACTAAATTCATTTCTCGCTAATTTTCGCAGCTCTCCTACTAATTTTCTCGTCACAAATAAATATTTCTCGCTAATCAAAATTTTTGGCAAATTGAAATCAAACCCCACAGTAACTCAAAATGGTGGCAGAACCAGTACAAGCAACACTCCAAGCTTTAAAGTATATATACTCAACATCAGCCGAGTTCATCCTGTCAACACTGGATAAAATATCAAACTCGGTACTAAGCGAAGTTCAAAAATTGAATCCCTTCGGCACAACACCAGCTTCAAGAACCGAATTGATCCTAAAGCAATCACGTACCCAAGTTTTTTACGATCACCTATCACGAGAGAAATGGAAATACCTTTCTGTTTTAGGAATAGGTATAGGAGCAGGATCTATATATTATAAGTATGGTGATAAGAGGTTGAAAGAGAAAGCAATAAGAAGACCAAAGCCGGCACGTAAAAAGAGAAGAGCTCCAAAGTTGAGTAATGGTGCCAGACGGGATGTTGTTCTTATCATAGGATCTCCCACCGTCCCATTGACCCGAATAATCGCCTTGGACTTGGAAAAGAGAGGCATCATAGTTTACTTGACGATTTTGGATGATAAAGATTTTAAATATATCGAATCAAATCCAATTACTGACGATATGAATTATTTGAATTTGAATGAATCGAATAGCTTTGAAGTTCAATTGAGTAAATTCAATCAATTGCTCGAATTGAGAGTGATTCCTTTCCCTGGTGCTGATGCTCATACACTACAACTTGTGGGAGTTATTTTCGCTCCGAGTATTTATTTTCCAGTTGGACCGATTGAAAACATTGGATCGGCCACTTGGCAGATAATCAATGAACGCCTTATGGTATATATGAAATTGCTAAGTTCGGGACTTATTAAGATTATTCGAGATCAGAATTCAAAAACGATTCTTGTTAACCCAAGTATTGTTAGTTCGTTAAGTATGGCATATCATTCGCCAGAAACCGTTTTTTGCAATCAGTTGAAACATATTTTTTCAACCTTGACAAGAGAATTTCATCATCAAAATTTGGATGTGACTCAAGTTAGATTGGGGAATTTACAAGTCTCATCTCATAGTAATCATTCTGATTCAAAGATCGCTACAATGGTCAGTTCCGAGATCCGGTCTTGGAATTCAGATATCAAGGATTTGTATGCTACCAATTTTTCAAAAGCTCAATTTAAGGCAAATCCAATCACTGGGGGTAAGGGAGCTAATTTAAAAGAATTGTACCATACATTGTTCGACTTGATCTATACGCAGAAAAAGAACCCAGCAGTGGTATACTGTGGGACGGGTGCCAGGTCGTACGACTGGATCTCGAGTTTACTACCTGAATCATGGATTGAATTCATCTTGAATTAGGCTAGCTCGTTTGGTCTGTTAGGTACGTGTTAGCTATTTAGTATCTATGTGTCAGCTCTATTGCAGTATGGATGTAATCTGTATAGTAACCCTAATTCAAAAATTGTGTAGCACACGACTGAAAATTTTCAAAACTAAAAACTATATAAACTCTCAATTGTGCCAAATTTTTCACTACATTTTTTTTCCCTACATTCATGGTCAAAGATTTGTTTATCGAAGCCAACAAAAGATCGAAAGGTCAAAAATGCTTTGGGGAAAGTCTCCTGCCACAACTGCGGAAACGTAATGTGTTCATCAAACCATTTGAATATAAGATTCTGAGTATTTATACATGTTAGTTGTGCGAGAGTATATTTGATTGGAAGGAAACTGGGATGATTGATCGAGGTATATTATGATTTATTATTTAGTACATTTTGTTTCTTATCATGATTGGCTAATTCGTTTTGGATCTTGTCTTTTTCGAGAAGCTCTGGCCATGGATTCTAAATTTGAGTGCACTGATTATGGATTTAATATACTATAGACTTGAATTCTAATAGGGTTTTTTCGATTAGATATGATTATTCGTATGTATCTTGCATAGTGTGGTGATCATTATCCTATATTCACTTTCCAGACTGATTTTTATACAGACTGGCGTATTTCTCGGCGATGGGGTTTTGTACTCTAAGCGAAAGATATAACAAATGGCCGTATTCGGCTAACCCAATGGAGCTTATTCTTGGCCATGGATGTCCCTTTTCAAACCTGAATTCTAGTTATATGACTGAGCTGCATAGTCAAATATGCCGGGTTTCTAGCAATTGATCTTCAACTTCTGGTGAAGTTGGGTATTATTTATTAAAGAAAAGAATCTTTTTATGATGAGACAACTAAGCAAACATAGAGTCAAGCTCTGATATATTTTTTTTTACTGTCTGGAAAGATGACAGATTAAAAGATTAGGACGAGAGTTGCAAAATTTCTGATGAAGATTCTTTCTTAAATAAATGGTATTGATTGATTACGAATGAACTAATAGTGAGGAGTGAGTAGTGTTACACGACATCACGAGATTGACTGTAGGGGTGAATTGGTACTCTAGAGATGAGGTGATGAAGTAGTAACTGTAGAGATCTGAGGTGTAGAGAGTTGAAGTGATGAGGTTGTGATGAGAGATCAGAGGTGATTGCAGATATCTGAAATGTCTGTAGAGAGTGATGAGGTAGTGACTTTTGATATCTGATGTTATGACTAGAGTTGAAAGTAGAACGGACAAGTAATATATTAATAGACTATTCAATTTTCCAATGACTGGTCAAGGTCGAATTACTTCCCGAATTATTCCCCCAAAGTTCCATGGTATACAAGAACAAAGTAGTTGCCATATTAATCCAATTCCAAAACTGCCATGGATGTACGATTATTTGGAAATTTGGAGACTCATTCCAAAATCCCCAAACCACCAATTCGGTACCTAGTTCTCCCTTATACAGCATCATCAAATGCGTATAGACTGCAATGATAAGACACGGTGAATAAGCATAAATCAATCGTATTATTGCTGATGGAGGTTGATGATGAGGAGGCTTGAGACGAAACGAGTTTCTTCTTTTGGGAGACGGTGGGGATTTCAATTCACCTTCTGGTAATTTCTCATCCAATATACTCTTTAAAGACACACTTGATACTTGACGTGAAGAACTTCTTGAAGGACTTCTTGAAGGTGTTCTTGGAGGTGATATGATTGGATACGATGAGTTGTAATATAATGAAGGTATGATTTTTGTAGCTGCATAAAAGACACCAATTCTATAAGCCAAATTAAGTAAGAGTGGTAGGGTTAATTTATGAATTGCCATAATTAAGAATTCCCAAACTGTCTTAAAAGAACCTGGTAAATTTGAAGCTAAAAATGGCACTAAATGCAGAATTGGATTCAAAATTTGTTGAGGTAATTTTGGGATTTCATTTTGTAAATTGATAGTTGCTTGTTTAAAAAGAATTGTCAAATCATTTGTAGCATTTTCTGACAAGATTGGAAAGGTCTCATAAATACATCTAACGATGTACGCAAAAAGTAATGAAGATTCTGCTATAGACCCCTTTTTGGAAACAATTCCAAAGAGTCCAATCCCAATGGTAAGTGTCAATAATGATCCCAAAAGTGAAGCACTTATCATATCAATTGTGAATGGGAAAACGTAGATTCTGTATAGAAATAAAAGCGCTGTAGTTATTATACATCCGCTTGCAGTTAACGACACAATTATCCAACTGTCAGATTTATAAACAGTCAACCAGTTGATGGTTTGACCAATTGCTTGGATGAGCAATAGTGAGCAAAATCCTTCCAAGATTGTAAAGACAAATGTTGCATTTGTTAATAAATATCTCCAAATTTTGATTGGAAGTGAGTTAATTTCATTGGGATTTGATGAACTATTGAAATATGAAAGGAAAAGCGTTAACAAACTTGGAATGAGAAAGTGTTGTGCGTAATAAAGAAGTGAAACCCACCTGAAAAATTTCGATCTTCTTGTTACAAGTCGAATTGTAGTTGAAACAAAGTATAATAAGAATGTTGTAAGTGAAAATGCAAGACCACAAACAACACCACCAACATCAAAAGCCAAGGGGATTGTAAGAATGATCAAGATCAAGTAGATGGTGGAGAAAAGCGCACGAACCAACCGCACAGCCTTTATGAGACCTCGAGCCATCTTCTATAACAGTGGAAGCGTGAGTGGTGAATAGATATTACCTATCTTCTAACTATGAAGTAGTTGAAGTTTGAATGGGGAGTAAGCTTAATGGTTGATTTTTTTTTCCCACTATTTTTCTCAGTATTTGAGTTTCGCTGTTCGGAATTTAAGTCGTGAGACCATAGGCGAAGCACAACGAGGTTAGCGAGTTGTGCGAGAATGTCACTTGAAGCACAATAGGCGCAGCAAATTGTGCGAGGATCTAGTTACTTGTCACTTGCGTCGTGTTGATCTGCTCCATAATCTGATACTTCTACGTTGTGGCTGTAGTTTAGATGTAGGCGAAGAGCACTAATTACTAGTCAATTACGAGGCGCATCAGGCGAAGAACTCGCTACGCTGTTGTGCGAGTTGTGCAAAGATCTGGTTACTTGTCATTTGCGTCATGTCTCTCCTCACCTCATAAGTTTGATGCCTACGTTGTGGATTTGGTATAGGGATGTACGTATAGTGCTGTAGAGATATACTATCGTCAACACAACGGGTTCAGACAACGATGAGCTAAATGAGAAGACTGTAGTATGGCGTTACTGGAAATACCGGTAGTAAAGTGCCGCTACCGGCTAGTGTGATCTCTAGTATCTGTATATCCAGTATCTCTACAGTATTCCTAGTATATACAGTGTAGTATCTCTAGTATCCGTATCTCAATTATCTGCATCTCCGCTATCTGCATCTCCACCATCATCTCTAGTGTATTGTGAATTCTGGATTTTCCTGGTAGCGCGCGCCATCTCACTCATCTCAAATCGGCTGAAAAATTTACTCCAAACTCAATCATCACCATGAAACTTACCAACGACAGACGTCCTACGGACGGCAAGAAGCCCCGTGGCAAGCACGGGAGACAGGAAATGCGTACCGTGACGAGAACAGCAAGAAGACCAAACAACGACATCGAAAAAGAAGAAGTACAAGAACCTTCTAGTCAAGAAGAATCAGAACAAGAAGATCAAGACACAGAAGATGAAGATCGTGGCATGGCATACGGTGCATTGTTGACCTTATTGAAATCGGATCATCCTGAAAAAAAGAAGAGAAGAGTGAAAGTGGAAGATACACAAGAAGATGAACAAGTGGCTGGTGTTTCAGATGAAGAAGTGGCTGGGGTCTCACAAGATGAAGAATCTGACTCTGAGCAAGAATCCGAAGAAGAAGAAATCAACTTTGGAATCACAAATGATCCATATGAAATCCATTATAACAAGCCAACCGAAGAGTACGTGTCAAAACAAGAACAACTTGTGTTGAAAGAAAGTTTAAAATGGACCATCACCAATAAGAAGAAGCATTCAGAATACACTTCATTTACTCAATTACCACCTGGGGAACCACTTATCATCGACAATTCCACCAAGACCAAACTAAACCAGTACCCCATCAAAAAGAGATTGATGGATGTATTTGACTCTTCATATCCCTTTGATAAGTTGACTCAAATGGATCATGAAGTTTTGGAACCAATGTTGAATTATCAAGATGTTTTATTCCCATACACTTCATACAACAACACGTTTTACAGAAAGCTATACACTTTGCATGCCTTGAATCATATCAATAAAACAAGAGATCGTGTACTTAAAAACAATTCGAAATTACATAGTTATAGAGAAGCATTAAAATCGGACAAACCCGATATCGGGCCTGAACCGGAGTTCAGAGATCAAGGATTTACAAGACCTAAAGTATTGGTATTACTTCCAACAAGAGATGCTTGTAATGATTTCATCAATGAATTGATCAAACTTTCAGGTTCTGAGCAACAAGAAAATAGAAAAAGATTTACTTCACAATTCTCGAGTAAAGATACGGTACCAGATAACAAACCAAATGATTTCAAAGATCAATTTAAAGGCAATAGCAATGATTTTTTTTGTCTCGGAGTTAAATTCACTAGGAAATCTTTGAAATTATATACTTCATTCTATTCATCTGATTTAATAGTTGCTTCACCAATTGGGATTTCAATGATATTGGAAAGTCCAGACAAGAAGAAGAGACAGGACGATTTCTTATCATCCATTGAAGTGTTGATAATCGACAGAGCCAATCAGATTGAAATGCAGAATTGGGACCATGTGTTAACAGTACTCAAATATGTCAACAAGATTCCAAAAGAATTCCATGATGCTGATTTTTCCAGAATTAGAATGTGGTTAATCAACGAACAAAGTAAATTGTTCACTCAGAATTTAATATTCGGAGAGTACTCAACGCCCAATCTTAACAACTTGATCACGAGTAAGTCTTCAAATTTGGGTGGTAAAGTCAAGTTTAAGCCTGTGATCACCGGTTCCAATTGTATGATGAACTCGATTGGTTTGAAAATCAAGCAAATTTTCCAAAGATTCGACGGAGGTGTATTGCCTTCAATGGATCCAGATCTCAGATTCAAAAACTTCATCAACTCAACTTTACCTTCATTGGTCAAGTCAACTTCATACAATGACGGGATCATGATCTTCATACCTTCATATTTTGATTATTTGCGTATCAAACATCATATGAAATCATCAACCAAACACTCTTTTGGTGCGATCGATGAATACACTTCGACTTCCAAAATGACAAGAACAAGACAACAATTTCAAACCGGTAAAATCAAAATCTTACTTTACACTGAAAGATTGCATTTCTTTAGAAGATTTGAAATTGGAGGTGTCAAAACTTTGTTGATGTATGGATTACCTTCAAATCCGATTTTTTATAAGGAATTGGTTCGATTCATTGGCAAATCGATCTTCAATGAACTGGCAGATTTGGATTTGGTTCATGTAAAGGTGATGTATTCCAAATGGGATGCGGTTGCATTGGAAAGGATAGTTGGAGGTGAAAGAGCTCCTGTGATGTGTAACTCGGTCAATGAAGTGTTTGAATTTAGATAGCGTTTATTAATAGAGAAGTAGAATGACTATTCGAGTATTCAAGTAGCGGAGTAGCGTAGTATGAAGTAGGTATGATTTAAGTATAGTAAGTATGAAATATTATGTCAAGCAGACATGTCAAGTATGTCAAGTAGCGTCAGTGGGGTGAGTTCTGGGAGTACCGGTACCGTAGTGCCGTCAGCACTTCAAGTACCGTAATATCGTAAGTGCTGCAAGTACAGGCAGTACAGGCAGTACAGTATCATCGACAGTGCTGTAGCACCTTAAGCCACGTAGTACCCAAATACAGTAGTAGCGTAGTACAGGCAGTAGTGTAGTACCCTTAGAACCGTAACTACCGGAAGTATCGTTCCTAACGTAGTACCGTAACTATAGATAGTAGCGGAGCTATTGTGAGTACAGAAGTACAGCAGCACTGTCAGTACTCTAGCACCGTACTGTAGCACCGTGAGCAATGTCCCATATCGCACCATACGCACACACACACGTCTACGCCTTCAATATATTGAAAGCCATGATAAAACACCCGAGCGCAACATACGGACTTAATCTCTCGCCAACGCGTGCAAACTTCCAGAAGATCCCAAGCGCTCCAGACTTTCTGTTGTCCAAAAGTGTTGGTGTTGTGCCATGTATATAAGTACAAGTACAGATGAGCAATAGTATAACTTGCAAAAGTGATTGGAAGTTGAATAAAGCAGACTAGCCGTTAGTAAGGACCTTGTTATATCATACAAGTATACATACCATTATATGATGATCAGTTGTTGTTTGAATTATTCTTCAAAAATATCGCGATTTTTAAATCTCAACATTCCTTCCTATTCGAGTTAACAATTGGTATGTGATATACAACCACCAGTTGCCAAGGGCACTGAAATTACCTCATTTAGGTGTGTATGTTCAATGACATAATCGATACCCCCCCCCCCA
>JAJMJX010000020.1:0-193025 GCA_030563745.1 Kodamaea alishanica (nom. inval.)
CCTAAAAGATCCATACCGCAATAGTTAGTGTCCCTAAAAGATCCATACCGCAATAGTTAGTGTCCCTAAAGATCCATACCGCAATAGTTAGTGTCCCTAAAAGATCCATACCGCAATAGTTAGTGTCCCTAAAGATCCATACCGCAATAGTTAGTGTCCCTAAAAGATCCATACCGCAATAGTTAGTGTCCCTAAAAGATCCATACCGCAATAGTTAGTGTAAGTACTCACTTCGTATGTTAATTCATTTACCGTTGGACGTTTTTTGGAAGGAGAATAAGACGAGCTCCTACTGTTGTTAATCACCTTAGAATTACCGTTACAAACATATTTGTTAGTATAATATAAGCCCAAGCCGCCATCGGGATTAATGAGAGTTTCATCAACGAAAATAATTGGACGATATGAAGCAGGAAGATCCAGATAAGTCACTGTGAAAGCTGAGGCGGTACAACTAGTTTTAAATTGAAAATTTTCAACATTTGTGGGGTACCACCAATCATTTAAATTACTAGTAATGTATGCTTCAGCACTAGTACAGTTGAAAACAGCATTATTTGTTACAGTTACACCTAAGGTTCCACTTGCATAACCGTTTTCGCACCATCCTGCACCGAGATATATGGTGTTGGCGTTTGTTCGATTACTTGCCGCCAGCAAACCGTAAACAAGCTGGTCAGTGTAGGGTTTACCATACATATAAGGTGGAAGGTTGATAGTAGAGGAAAGGGGAGTGTTGCCGTCGTAAAATGTAATTTTATTTTCTCCTGGAGGAAAGTTATTAGCACAACTCAAACTTGCTGAGCTTGAAGTGCCACCAGCATTGAAACTGACTGGGACATCAACGGTCCCAGCGACATTAGTAGAAGGATTAACTAGTGGGGTAACCTCACACTCAAGATAGGCAGCAGGTATCTGCACACCATCTGAAACAAAATTGCAAACCGCGTATACTAGACCGTCGCTTTCCAAGTGAACACCATTTTGAGGCATGGTAAAGCCCGCGACACACGGCAAGGTAAGCGTAAATGTATCGGCTGACTTAGCAGTGGCACCATTTATTTTCCAACTGAGATTAGTCATCCATGGACCGACTGGTGAACAGATGGTATTCTTTTCCCAGACGATCGAGTTCAAACTAGTAAAAACACCAGAAATCTCTGATCCCGAAGCAAGAATTGCCGAAGCAGCGCATATTACCAATGTCTTCGGAAGCATTATCTTGACAGTGGGTATGGACTAGAAAAAACATAAGATTGTAGTGCGTATTTATACTTTTTTTTTTATCTAGTAACATCTGTTTGTTGACAGCAATCAAAAAATTATCTCTTTCCAAAAGAGACAAATTCTGTGTAAGCAGAATGCACACAACAACGAGGCACCTTAATGCATAGTCTGTGGCCTTTTCATTCTTTTGATACTTGACACAAACCTGTGCTATGCATTTGTGTAATGAAATGAAAAATTTCTAGCTCTGAATAAAATTGCGGAAATCACATTACTCTCTTATGTAGGAAAAGAAATGGAGAACCGAATTAAAGTACGCTTATAATCATACCAATCGTACCTGTGTATTAATTGAAGAGTTCCTTAAACAAGCTACCGACGATAATAAAATTTCTTTTCGTCAACATTCAATCTTCTGAGACAAAGAAAATATCTTAAAGAATGTGATCGACTTTGTGAGCACGCCTCGAAAAATGCAATGCAGCGCGCTTTTGCGATAGAACTTTTCAGTTTTGATATTAGGTCTTCTTTTTATTCAGCTTTTTTGACTCCTAAAGGAGAACAGATGGTCCATGAATTGAAAGAAAAAAACGTCATTTCGGTATTCAAGGTTTTGGCATGTTTTATAAAACGGATAAAAAATATATCTAATTGTCTACTTTGCATTAAATACACAATTCAGACGTATTTTTCCCATAAACTATTATACAATCAAATGACGATGGAGAAGCACAAAAAAGAGAAAACTTAATTATGTGATCATAAAATGATCTGAGTCAACTACTTTATTATTCTTTCCTTTAGTGTACTCTATCTTATTTTTATTACCCAGGTGCTCGGTTTTAGTTGAAGTAGATTATTAAAACTAAAAGAAAAGAAAAGTGCCACAAATTTAGATCCATTTTAAGTGCAATACAGTAAGTGCTGCCGATACAACAAAAGAATTCGCGTTTTTGTTCTCACTTACCTGAAATTCGTATCCATATTTTGTGCAATTTTATTAACAGGCGTTCCTGTATAAACAACATGCAGTGGATTTAAGAGGTATTAATTTGTTTTCAACAGTATATAATATCGGGCGTAAATGGACAGAAGGAATTGTTGGCGGTATCATGCATTCATGACTTATTTTTCCTTAATTTAGGTTTTTAAAAGAAATTTTCAAATTTATGACCACGAGCATGCATTCGGTGTTAAGAAAGACCCGCACTCTACAAAATCTCTGTACCGATTTACACAGTATAGAACTATTAAGTGAAGTGTCACTAGCAATTTTTACAGACGACCAAATATATATTTTTTAAAAGACCAGCAATTTTTTTCGAGAGCTTTGTTTTTGCAATATTTTGTGCATATTAAGAAATTCTTCTGTTTTCTCTTGGCTCAAGTTTTGTGCTTGCTTATTGATGTATGCAATCTCGCAGATACTAATCCCAAGAATTGTATAAGGATCATGCGGTTTTATTGTTTTGTTATATAACATATCCGGAAGAAAATTTAAAACGCTTTTAGTTAGTATCAGTCTCGTTCAATTTTAGCTAATGAGAATGACAAAAATCCAAACTATAGCACCTCAATTACACATCAAATTATTACTTTAGGAAAACAATCTTGTATTCTGTTTCTGTGTAAAAAAGGCATTTTGGAAACTTCAAATAATCTTGATGAGAGTTCCATCTAGTGAATTATTCCCTAATTGTAAAAGGAATTGTAGAAAAATTTCGTGAATTAACCGTCACACACGACTCTAACCAAGTTTACGATTTGATTTAGCGCGCAGTAATCGCTTTCGTTTTTAAGTCAACGCCTTATTGTATTAGAACTATGATAAACAATTGGGCACGAATATGCACGTCTGGTATAAATTAGTTTGCTTATAGGCTCTTAATTTGTTTTGGGATTGACATATGCTTGTTTACACCAGTATATTCCTTAGCTTAGTAGTTATTCCATCTAGTTATTATCTAAACTAAAGTTGGGGTTCAAGTCTCCCCTGTCCCAGTCTAATCATGGGCTGTTCTCTGATAGGGGCTAATTCCATCAGCTGCGTGACTCTGAGGCGTTTCTACAGTGTTGATCTACCTTGAGTGAGTTGATCTGATCTGCTATATCTCCTACGTATCTGAGCCTTTGTATCTTCGAAGTATGATAATTCCAATCTCCTTTACTTTCTGACTATACCAATGAACATTGATACGAGGAGTTAGATGCGGGGCGGAAATTTTCTGGTTTTACCTAATATACAGGCGAAATTATGTAATTACTAACACATAAACCACTACATGTGACAACTTTTTTCAATATTTCCATACTGTCGCAAATAAACTCAACATTCAGAAAAGGCATCAACCATTTCTCAGTGAAATGGCATAGTTCTTAATTATCTTCAATGTTGCAGACTCAACTAATCTTTACTCTCAAAAATTTCCAAAAATGCACAATATAATTTTTTCGAAAAATACTTTTTAGTTTCTAACGTCGGCGGACTATCGATTAATGGCTAAAAGCTCTTTTTGTAATGCGTGATATGAACCACAAAGGACTATTTTAAAGATGGACAAATTTCATGCACGCCTGATTTATTATAGAAATGCAAAACTCGCGTTCAAAATTGTATTACGCCAAAAAAAACATGCATAATTTTTAGTGTTGGAGTATACAAACCAAGTTGAGGCGTCGAAGTAAGTATGCAGATTTATTTTGAAATTTTCACTAGTTCACAAAACTCATACGTGTACATTATATACAAACACTAAAACATCAAATTGATTACAAATTTCAGTTCTGGCCTCCGAGTTATACCATCCAATTATTCGTGGGGTATTCGTAAAAACAAAGTGATTTTTAGGTTTGTGGCATTTTCTTGTTTTGTCGTATGGAGCATCCGAAAAAAAAATTTGGTTTTTTAACTTCGGTTAAAGTTGCGCAACGTGGTTTAATTTTAGGTAGTCAAAGTCTTAGATCAAAATCATAACACACCTCATTTCAACATACTTACATTATTCATGTCGCAAAAAGATCTTATGTCTCTGTTTCTACCTAAAAAAGGTTTATCGCCAACTTTAATAACCTTGATGGGATCTAAACTCTACTATTTATACCTGAATCAGATCCCCTCATGGCTGATATTAGATTCATGTTTAGATGGCGTCCGGTTGTGTCTAAATGACCATCTTGTGTGAGGTAACGCTATCTTATTTGAGGATGCTTTAATCTGATCTATTGTATTTAATCCGCATCTGCACTTTTGAGTGAGAAATTATTGTGAACTAGCTAACTCATTTGTTTCTGAATAACCTTTGCTTTAAATACT
Source organism: Kodamaea alishanica (nom. inval.) (assembly GCA_030563745.1). Classification (NCBI taxonomy): domain Eukaryota; kingdom Fungi; phylum Ascomycota; class Pichiomycetes; order Serinales; family Debaryomycetaceae; genus Kodamaea; species Kodamaea alishanica (nom. inval.). Next base: position 4,541 of record JAJMJX010000020.1, read on the forward strand.
TATATGCAGTATATCACTTTTCCTTAAACACAGGAAAAATTAAGTAACTACCAACAACTACAATTTTTTCCTCAATTGTGGCAAAAAAAACTTTGAATTTGAAGGTTAAATATGAGATCAACTACTACTCCTTGAAATCATATAATCAATAATACTATAAAATACCACTAATTAGTGCTAAATAAAACAATTCAGTCTTACTTCAGAGCTTATGTTTTTATCTGCATTTGCTATTAAGTTAAAGCGTAATTCAGATTACATGAATGCAGTAATGATCTTAAAAATGTGCACCAAAATTGTGAATTTTTCTAAATTTTCCTCTAATTTTCCAAATATTATTCAAGAAAAGACACTATCATTTGAAAACGTCGCAAAATCTTTTGTTCAAATTTCATCAAGCGCTGCCTCACTTGTTTTGTCTATAGTGTAGTGTGAACCAAAACGATTATCAAATATTTGATTTATGAAGAATAATGTGATAAAATAGAATATGATTAGCTTAATATGTCTAACGAAAAAGTAATTCAACAGTTAGCAAAAGATAGATCAAAATTTATGTTAAATGTCTGTTGAACTTCAATAGCAAAGCTCAGCAACTTAGAAGAAACTGCTACATAAGCACTGAAATAGTTGTGAGTGAACCAGAATTCACACTTGCAGACACTGAAGGGTGAAAATATAAAGATGAAGACCCTAAGCGGAAACTAGATACAGAGGTTATCAAAGTTGCTTTATAACTATTATCAATAGAACTAGACAGCCCCCCCTCACAAAGATTTGGTAGGTTTCAGATTATTGAATCTTAATATTGGTTTATTATTTTGATCTTTAAGTTTCTTTGATGGGCCTAAATTATCATTTCATCATCATATGCCACAGCAGAATTCTCATATTTGTGGATACTAGAATCGTATAAATTTAGTAAGGGAGTGTATAATGCTGGAATTCTGTGATAATTTACAATAGAAGGCAGGGTACTACAGGTAAATGTATAGTCAAGTAGGGGGTAAGCATTAAGTGAAGCATAGAAAGCATTGAGCTCCGTAGTTGAGCTCGTGATTGCTGTCCATTCATGATCAGCTCAAAAATTAAAACAGCGCTCGTATATCCCTGAGAACAGGTACCTTCAACCATTAGGAGAAGCTCGACATAAGTTTGTTTTAAAATCATGATATTTAAGCCATTTGCGGGATTCACTGAGAAAAAAGGCATATATACCCAGCTAGAAAGTAGAACTTTACCATCGTAATAGATGATATTGTTTGTCCCGTTGTTGAATTCAGCACCACAATTTAAAGCAGCTTCCAGGGCACTGGCTCCACATTTCAGGGAAGTAAACAGTCCCTCTAACGTATCTAGCAAAATTGACTTAGGAAGTCATGGTACACGGTCAATTGCGTACAGATCTTCCCTTGATATTGGTTCGCAATTTGCATGCTTGTAAAACTATGGAGTTGCTCAGTGGGACCCAATTTGTGCAAAGCATTTGAAAAGCGTAAGTGCCGCCAGCATTTGCTTCTGCTGGCTTAATTTCTCACGATAACGTGGCATTAGCTTGATTATCTTGAAGTTTATAACAGACTTCAGTACAGTAGGTGCAAAGAGTCAAAATTTGTGAATATACTAGATATCTTTTTCGTGGAACCGGGCGCGAGTGCGGTTGCGAAAGCAAGAGACTTTTTTCTCTGGTCAAAATTAATAATTAAAACATAAACAATTTAATATGTAGTTATGTATCTTTCTGTATATATTTTGTTTCGAAAAAAATTGTAAAAGCGGATGCAAGAAATCAATTTTTTTTTCTAATAGTGAAGGTGTACGGCGTTTAAAACATGCGCGGAATGCTGCCCAAAAAAATTTTATGCTACTTATTATTAATTGCTACTGGTAATGTACAATTACAATATAAGTTGTAAAAAAATAAAAACATTTCTTTTTGATACCTTTTTGTTTTTTGCATATAACTTATAAAATTTTTATGTTGATCGCGATTGAGCCTAGACTGAAATTTTGCCCATTTCTAGTGTTATTTCCTGATTAAAAATACGAGTGATCGCCGCCAAAATTACATTACATGCTTAAAATTGAGAATTCAAATTAGAACTGAAAATTGATTAAGATTCATAAAGAACAACGAATCTCATCTAAAAAGGAACTTCAATTTAATTTTTTTGTTAATTAAAAACACTATTTAAACGACAATAATAGAAGCGCAGCACGAGAAAATAAAATTATTTTTATATAACTACGACTTCAAGTTACAAAGACAATATTAGGTAATGTAGTGGCTTAAAAAGGTACCGAAATCCGCGATATAGTATGAGCAAACCACCTCATAGGTTTAAAATAATATTATTTAGTGCTATTAATAACCTATTATATAAAAAAAAATATGGATTATTCACAAAGTCGTGCCATGAACCAGCGTACTTGAGATTCGAATCTGCTGACATGCTATTTTTAGAAATTGAAGTAAGTTGCATCTGTTAAACTTTTTTTTTAAATTTGGATGGTGTTCACACAACATTCGGAGCAATCCCAAGGAGATTCCTTGTCTAATAAAAATTTAATGATTGTTGTATGAAACAGCTGCTCCAAACATGTTGTTCTTTCTAAAAAGCGTTTGTGATAAGTTTATTTGCGTCTTTTATATTCTGCATCATGATGGAGCTCTTAGTGGTATTCTGCATAAAAGTGCACAAATAAATATTGGTTGTTCCAGGTCCTAAGCCTGATGAACCGTCTATAGAAGACCAATACCATTTTAAAATTCGGTCCGAATTCAAGTGAGTTACTTAGACCTTTAGAAGTTTCTCGGATGTTGTTGTTGCCCACGGTTTATCAACTAAAAGGATAGATCCATCTCCATTTATTAATCTTAGAGAGAATTTTATTGGCGTGAAGAATCAATAGCAATTCTTCTATGAACCGACATACTATCTTTTTTTTTTAACGTCAAAGATGTGCACGTGAATCAACACGCACTCGACGCCGCAGTCGCAGTTGTTGAAATTATTTTTAAATTATGGCACTCAAAAAGTGTAAAAGAACGTTTACATGCTTTACCATCTTCAATGAACTGCTGGACTTCCATTCAAACAAGGCGTGAAAAAGGGTGACATAAGGCCCCAACTTCAGAAGCTCGCTTCACGTTGTTGGCGCAGAGTAAAGGTGAACGGCTCTTTGTTGTTCCTAGCAGCTGGTCACAGAACAATTCGGAGAAAAGGGTCAAATAAACCTAAACTGGTATGGGCATATCCATGATGTATTAATGTTTTCGAATCTCAGTTCACAACTCTATTTTTTGAATTTAAGCCCTATTTTGGTCTTATATTGGTATAACTACTGCCGTGGTTTAAACAAATTTATCGATAGGTTTTCAAAAGGTTCAACATGGATTATTCTTTTCTTCATTCGATGACAACGCATCAGCTTTTTTCATGTGCGAAGTGTTCAACGTAGTTCGCAGTTTTATGTCGTTATAATATTGTATACTAGAACAGTTACAATCTTATTTTATTAGAACACCACTCATATTTTACCTTCGGAAGAAGTAAAAAATATAAAGACAACAGCCATCGAATTTTATATCGTAAAATAAGCTCATTAATTTATTATTTTCACTGGAAAAGAACAATAAACAACTGTATCAACACCATATCTTATGAAGCAAGCGGATGTCGGCATTTAAACAATTAGGTTAGTTCAATGCCTATGAGACAAATTGTGCCGACCAAATTAAATTGAAGGCAAAATTCTTTACATCATTTAGAATTAGCAACCAGAAATATATTGCAACTTTTCAGCCTAAAGTGCAAGGCTACATGTTTGAGTGGACTTAAAAAACTACGTCACTCAACCTCTGACCATCGTTCGTTTTAAATGTTGAAAATAAATAGAATTCTTGTTTTCCGGTGATTACAAGTAATTTTACATATGACAACGACTGATTCTATATTGGACATCACACTGGTAGCGAAAAGTATCTCGTAAATATATTCCACATATTGCTAAAAGAATGAAAACACCTGCATTCAAAGAAGAGCGAAGCATAAGAGGTTTTTTTGAATTGTAATTTTCGTCTAAAGCGCACCATAGATTCGATATTAAAACTTGTCTTTTTCACATTTCAAGTATTCGTTTTACTTGCCTATCAAAAAAATCATGCAATTGGCAATCGAAGTGATTTCTTTTGAAGAGACAATTAAAGTAGAAGATCGATTTGTGTTAACATCAGAAGATAAAAATTAGGAGAAGTAAAGCAACTTATAAGACTCTAAGATGCTGGATGTAGGTGCAAGAATAATATGCATTATGAATGGAAAAGAGTTACCATCACGTTTTGCATTGATATATTATCCTTTGAAAATAAACTTTAAATTCAAAACTTTGAAATAGTGATTTAATAATTGAAATTGCTTGTAAAACAAAAAAGCCGTTATTCTAAGGTTAATTATACTGCAAGATAATTATTAAAATAAATTGAAAATATCCTGAAAAAAACGGAAACGAGATGCTTCTTGTCTAGATTGAAAAATTTACGAAAACCGATGAGGCTTGTTATTGTAAGTAATGTCGATTAATCTCTGTTATTATGCACAATTAAGAACCGAGGATTTAGTTAATATATGCCTCATCTTTCTCTTTGTTCATATAACTGTTTGCTGTTGGTTAATTTGACCCAATCTGAAAGATAGCAAATGAGAAAAAAAGAATAGTTTTGAAATCTTGTTTCTGGAAAAAGTCCTGCACATTGCTTATCTTTGGATTTGTGTCATTTTCTTATCAATTTTAATTTCCCGATTTTTTTCTTTTTCTCAAGATAGCGTTAAATTTTCAGTCCAAAGCATTTCCCTGTTGCCCATATAGACATGTAATAGCCGTAAATGGCTAATTTAGTTGCGAATTGAAATGCAGGTTCGTTGTGAAGAACACTATCCACCAACCAAATTCATTTGACCAAGAAAAAAGAAAGCAAAAAGAAGAACCTAATGCATAATATTTTGCTTGGACAATAACCGATTTTTGATCGTGCTATTTTTTAATTTTATTTTATTACTTGTTTGTTTATCAGTACAAGATGATTGTCAATTGAGTCATGCATGATCAGATCCTGATTGGCCAGATAAATGGATATCAATAATCATTGATCTATTCGATAAAAGTGACTCGCGTATATATATATCCTTTAATCATCCATTAATATTTCATCTTAATTAATTTTCAATATATACAAAAACATTTTAATTTAAGAAAAAAATGAGTAGTGGAAATTTCACCGATAGTGGGACGGGTGGTAATATCCTCACCACAGACTTAAACGAACAATTCAACAGAGGTGATATGGCATGGATCGGCACTGCAGCCGTATTGGTGTGGATTATGATTCCAGGTATTGGGTTACTTTATTCTGGATTCTCAAGAAAAAAGCACGCACTTTCTCTTATATGGGCATCGATCATGGCCGCTTGTCTTACAGGATTTCAATGGTTCTTCTGGGGTTATTCCTTAGTATTTACACACACATCAACTTCACCTATACTTGGTAACTTGGCCAACTTTAGTTTAAAAGAAGTTTTCGGTGCTCCATCGGTTGTTTCAAGTGTTCCAGATATGTTGTTCTGTTTTTACCAAGGTATGTTTGCCGCAGTCACCGCCATTTTAATGATTGGTGCTGGTTGTGAACGTGCCCGTTTGGGTCCAATGATGGTTTTCCTTTTTATCTGGCTTACCGTTGTCTATTGTCCAATTGCCTACTGGACATGGAACCCCAATGGTTGGTTGGCCAAATTGGGTACCCTTGACTTTGCAGGTGGTGGTCCAGTCCATGAAAACTCGGGTGCTGCAGCATTGGCCTATTCCTTGATTCTTGGTAAAAGACATGATCCTCTCACCACTGGTAAGGTTCCAAAATATAAGCCTCACTCTGTCACTTCGATTGTGATGGGGACCATTTTTCTCTGGTTTGGTTGGTTCGGTTTCAACGGTGGTTCTACTGGTAATGCCAGTATCAGATCATGGTATGCTTGTGTCAACTCTAATGTTGCAGCCGCTTGTGGTGGTTTGACTTGGATGCTTGTCGATTGGTTCAGAACTGGTGGTAAATGGTCTGCAGTTGGTTTGTGCATGGGTGCCATTGTTGGTCTTGTTGGTATTACTCCTGCTGCAGGTTTCGTTCCGGTTTATACTTCGATTGTTTTCGGTGTTGTTCCAGCCATTGTATGTAACTTTGCTATTGACTTAAAAGAGGTTTTACAAATTGACGATGGTTTGGATGTTTTTGCGATCCACGGTATTGGTGGTATTTGTGGTTCGCTTTTGACTGGTCTTTTTGCTACCAACTATGTTACCGCTTCAGATGGTTCGGTTGCCAATGACCCATCTACTGAAATTGCTGGCGGTTGGATGAACCACCACTATAAGCAATTGGGTTATCAATTGGCTGGCTCTTGCTCTGTCGGTTTATGGAGTTTTGTAATCACATCGATTCTTTTGTTAATTATGGATAAGATTCCAAAATTGAAATTGAGACTTTCTGAAGATGAAGAATTGGTTGGTACCGACATGGCTCAGATTGGTGAATTTGCATACTACGACGAAGAAGTGGCTGATTTTAACAACTTGGCTGGTGAAAAAGTCAATAATTCATATCCTGAAGAAAGTGCCTACGTACTTGAACCAATTCGTTCGACTGACGCAAGACTCGCCAAATTGAAAGCGGTCACTTCAGTCAAGAACCATATTCAAGAAACAGTTCCTGAAGAACCTGTAACATTAGAGGGGAAGTCTATAGCTCCTAGTCTTGAAGACACTGCAAGCTCCACTGAAAAGAGATAATTTGCTGCAGAATTAGAATCATGCTCTTTAATTTTTTTAAAACTTTACTTCTTTATATCGCAATTTTTAATGATTATTTTATTTGTCGGGAAATCCGTAGCGCGTCGCAAAAAAATTGGCGATGGTGTCATACGTAATTAACAATTTGTAGGTCAGACACGAAAAAATTAGTTAACCTCGTTAAACCGAAGTATCATTTATCCCAAAAATCAGATGAATCCACACCTTTTTGCCATTGATCACTTTCTTTGTTGGATCTTTAGTTCGACTTTTGCGTCGGGTAATTCCATCAAACTCTAGTCAACTTATACGCCTTTTGTTTTCGCGGCACCTGAACTTTTGGGGCGGTTTGTCTGGTATGTCTTGTAAAATCATCTACATCAGGATATATGGCAAGATGTTTAAGTTAGTAGACTTCATTTTATTCCCGCATTATTAAATTCCAGCTGGTGTGTACAAATAACACAGTTTTTTTTTTGCAATAAATCTATCCGAAACGGTTCTCTATAAAAAAAATTGCCTAGTAACTAAAAGTCAACCGAGAAATAATAAACTTACATATCGTAAAAAAAAGAAAATAATATCGTAATACAAGCATTGATATTCGAACGTGTTTTCCTCTATCAATATAGCTATATGTAACTTGCTGACTAGCAAAAGCAAATAAAATTTTGATTAGAACATAACATGTTGTTGGAGAAAAGTTACGAAAAACTTTCAAATTTGGATTTTTCGTATGTTGACTACTAAAAGATTTACTCTTTAAAAGTAGCACATTTTATTCTTATGACAAATGAATAGGTATTGGTTTAAACTAGAAACATGGGTCTTATGCAAGTGTCGAAACTCTTTTTTACATGGCCCATATATATTCTTATGTTCTACAGAATTGGTTTCGTTGTTGATAATGAAATGTGTATTCATGCAAATGCACAGGTTTCGGGTAGTATGGGACCAGCTTGAAGTCTTTCCACTAAAACCCCCATTTCGTTTGTTATATTCCCGTTGTATTTGATTTTATCACCATTTTCTCAGTTTTTTCATTGGTTTTCTGCTTGATAGTATTTTTTTTGCACCCAATTCGTTCCTACATAGATGAAATAGCTAAAATTCTTTCAAAATCACGATTCTTCCCCAGCTAAAAATAAAATTCAACTCCAAATCCAAGTCCAGATGAGAGGCCTAATACAACAACCGAGTTATTTCAAAAAGCTAAAAAAAATAAAGTCACTGTGCCTGTTGTTGTCATCATCTGCTATCGATTGGTATTTTTAGCAAACAGGCTTTGACTAATAATAAGGCGTACAGTTCATGTGATCGACCATCTACGATTTGTCATTGCCTGTGTATGAAGTAATTGAAAATAGTGATCACAATTTATTTATATTGAATTTAAAAAATGATTCCGCCCAGGATCGAACTGGGGACGTTCTGCGTGTTAAGCAGATGCCATAACCAACTAGACCACGCAACCATTTATGAATGATTATTGTATTTTTGTTTTTATCAAAAGTAAATTTCGATAAGATAATATGAAAAAAAACAAAATCGATAGATATATCCACCTGTTTACCCAAATTCTCCATTAAAATTACATTTTATTTAGGACACCAATAAATCTAATCAAGTAAAAATAGAAAAAAAAAGAAACCAACCATTCTACTTTTATATCTTTGAAATTAAGGATAGAGATCAATAGAGATCGTCTTCATAGTCGTTTAGCTAGAAAGATCTGGCAGAACTTCTAAATAGTAATGCAAGTTTCTTTCTGGCTCTTCTTATCCCAGACTACGATTTTGGAATGTAAAATAGTAATGTATGCTCGGTTCCTCGAAGATTGTATGTTATAAAACCGACCCAATTCTCGACCATTCAAATATTCTTTTACATAATATCGCAGATTATCAAGCGCCTTCTCAACTATAATATTCCAATATGGAGGTAATTCAAGATGTGGTGCATGAGCATTGCCTAGTTCAAGACACTTCAAATCTTTGAAATAACCTATTGTTCCCCATACTTTAGGCATATTTGGCTGAGATGCTTTTATAATTTTTAAACTTCGAGGAAGACTTTTCAAATTTAAAGAAACAAACTTATTATCTGAAATATCCAAATCCTCCAACTTTGGCAACTTAAGCAATTCCAATTTAGTGAGTTGATTATCTGAAATATCCAAATATTCCAAATTCTCACCAAAAGTCAAATTTTCTAAAGTTATTAATTTACAATGATTCATTTCTAATTTTACTAAACTTGGAGGTAAAATTAGTATATTTGGTATATCATTCTCACTCAAATTCAACTTTTGTAAATTTTTTAAAGAAGAAAAGAAGTCATTTTTTATTGTTTTAAACTTATTACCGTGCAAATCAAGTTCTCTTAAACTTTCTGGCCAAATAGAATCAAGATGTGACAAGTCGACCCAAGCAAATGATAACTTTCTAATTTTATCCGATAATATTACTTGACTTGTGTTCTCGATCGATTGTAAACTATAGAATTCCAATTCTTTAACATTTGTTCGAGAAAGATCAAATCTTTCACCTTCAGGTAAGAACAATTGTTCAACAGACCTTGGTATTTGCAGGATTATTTGATTTAATCGATCCTTATTTATCTTGGCCCTTGGGAACAGCAAGACTTTAAGGTTTTCCATGAGGTGTAACTCGGATAATATGTCTATCTCAGTCACATATATATGTTGTAAAGATATTGGAAGTCCACCTTCAAATTCAATGTCCAGATCACGAACTTGAACCTCTTCAAGGTTTGGGGGTATTCTAAAAGGAATATTTGAATGAACTTTTTCCAATTTTAGAACTTTTAAAGAAAGTGGAAGTTCAATCAAATGTTGTGAGACCAAATCAATGGTTAGGTAACCCAAATTCAAAGATGAAAGGTTTGGCAATTCCAACCAATTCATACTCGAGAAATTTTGTGAGGTTATGTCTAAAGTTTCAATAGTTTTCGGTAAATTTAAATATTCAATCAAATTTTCAAGCGTCCCAGGACTTTTAACATAAAGGGACTTTAAATTTACTAAATGAGTCAAATCAATCAAAGGGAATTGGGAACAGCCCATTCGAAATTCAATTAAACTAGACGGTAAAGATTTCACTTTTTGTGAGGTCCAAGAATAATTAGAATGCGTATAAAGTTTTTTCAATGTTGAAGGAAATGCTTCAAATAATTTCAGCGTACGCAACTCCTCCAAATTCGGAGGAAGCTTGGAGATGCTCATTGAATCGACGTAACCCATTTCCAAAATTTTAATGTTGGAGATTTCTGATATTTTTTGTGGAGTCGGAACCATAGACATACGAGAATCCAATGTAACCAGCTTAAACCTGGAAAATATAGATGGGTTGACCTCTTGGATTCGTAATAAAACCTCTGCATCCTCAAATCTTATACTCTTGGGATTGAAAGCATCACCAACGCTATACAAGAAATGGTCCCAAGTATGGGGATGCAATGTACGTTCACCACGCCCGATATTGAAGGCAACATGAGGTAATAATTCATTTTTAACATTTATCTCATCATAAGTCTTTTTGCTTGCATACTTTTCAAGAAAAGGATCTTTTATTAAAAGCTTAACATCTGATTCTGTCAAAAATTCAAAGATTAATTCGAGGATTTCGATAGGGAACTTTAATAATATTCCTAAATGTGAATCCATGGGCGTATATTAAATTTTAAAGTCTTCATATTGAATAACTAGATTTATAATTAGAAACTTCAAGGAGTGCACACATGAGAATGAGGAGTTTAAGAACACAAAAGAGTATGCTCACTATTTTCTTGCTATAGCGAAAAAAAGTGGTCAATGAATTATAATTATCTCGCTAATGTGGAACGAAATTATGAGTAAGAATAAACTTCTAAACCTTTTCTTGATGCAAAAATTTTCGGAAAGACCTTTCATATAAATTGCGAAAATAAATTATTGAAACTTGTATTTTCCCATTTCTTCCCGGTAAGTTAAAAATCAACAAAAAAAAGAAATTTTTACTGTCAAGGATGCAGCTTCTTCCCTTTTTCGATATTTTTTTTTTTGCAATCTAAGTATTTAATTTTATCTTTCTCTTTGTACGTATTTTTTTTTATAGATATACAATTTAGATCATGCTTCATTCTAGAGGCGGGCTCAAATTTTATTTCCTCTCAATACTAATTTTAAATGAATCAAGTTCAATTTCTCCATAATGCGGGGCAAACAATTTTAATTTACGTAAATTAGTAATACTAGAGAAAGCTCCTAGACTATAAGCGCGCTAGCATATGAGGATTAGGGGATATCCATGATTATCTTACCCGTTCAAATAGTGTACCTTAATAGCCGCGGAGCACCAATCTAACGATCTTCTCGTGAGAATGCACCAGAGAACCGTTTTTCTTGAAAAAAAGAAATATAATTGGAAATACAACCTCATATAAATTGATCTCATCATGCACAAATTGGCAACAAATTCATACGTATACACTTTTTATTTCATCTCTTTTCACTACTCCTATTACATGCCACGATAATGAGTAAACAGAACGATAAATTTCCGAATAATTTTGATGAGGGAGAAGATATAACCAACATTCAACTCAGTAAAAGACCCGCTTTAGAATATCGCGGTAGTGATGTATTTGTGGCAACAAAATTAGCAAATTCTGACAGTGATTCGACTCCCCTGGCACTTCCTTCGCCACCTATCACACCTCTTGAGGAGAAAGATAAGGCATTGTTTAATAATCCTGAATCAGGGACATTGCAAGAAGAGCCATCATTTACATTTCCTCCTAAAAACCTTTATCGCTATATCAATGCATGTACCTGGGTTTTTACAGCTGGTCTTTCTGACGGTTCTGTTGGTGTCCTTCTTCATTATATTCAATTACAATACAAGATCAGCTACTCAGTTGCATCTATTCTTTGGTTAAGTAACGCTGTTGGTTATATCTTAGTCGCATGCTTCAGCAATCCTATCCAAAATTACTTGAATAAATATTCTATCGTAGTAGGTACATTATCTTCGGTGATTATGTATACCTTGGTTCTGACTGGTCTGGCTTACCCGTTGATAGTGATCGGGTTTATGTTCGGAGGGTTTGGATCAGGCACATGTGTTTCCAATTATAACGTCTTTGTTAGTAGGTTAAAAAGCTCCTCTTTGGCTTTAGGAATTTTTCATGGAACGTATGGTATGGGTGCTTCTTTATCACCTTTGCTTGCAACAGCATTTGTAAAAGCCGGAGTCAAATGGAACTATTTCTATTTTATTCTCTTGTCATTGATGGTAGCTAATTCAGTTTTTGCATACTTTGCATTTGCTTATGGTATCGATGATTCACAGATTTGGGATAAGCCGATAGAGAAGACATTAGAAAATGAAGAGGTCCCCAGAAAGGAAAGCTTAACAAAGGAAGCATTGAAATCCAAAGTCACATGGATCAACTCCTTCTTCTTGTTATTTTACCAAGGTGCGGAAGTCAGTATGGGTGGTTGGATCACTACTTACTTGCGTTCGTATAGGCATCATACAGACACCACGATTAATTATGTACCTTCCGGTTACTGGTTTGGTCTCACATTCGGTAGGCTATTTTTGACAAGACCAGTACATAAGATTTTTGGAGCTAGAAAAGGTAATGCCATTTTGATTGTATCCTCAATTATATTTGTGATGTTGACATGGATCATCAAGAGTTATCCAGTTGAAATTTTAACACTTACATTAAGTGGTATAACCATTGGACCAATTTATCCTTTGATGTTGACTTATATTGTTCTGGAAGGGCTATTACCAAGAAAGATTCAAGTCACTGCCATCACTATTAATAGTGCGGTTGGTACGTCTGGGGGAGCTATCTTACCATTCTTGGTAGGTATTTTATCACAATTTTGCGGAACCTATGTTTCCTTACCTCTGTGTATGGCCATGTTCTTCGTTACGTTAGTTCTTTGGCTCCTGTTACCAAATAAAAATTATAACACCAACAAATCAAGCGTCTTAAGAAGAATTTGGTGAAAAACGTTTTTTCCGAATGCGGCCAAGAAAATGATGTAATGAAAACTTATTTAATGCACTACCACGACAAATTTAATGCAGCTACATATGCAAAATCCAGAATTCGAAAGATTCAACTTTTATGCTTATTTTATGATGAACCATCAAAAATCTTAATTTTTTTAATATTTTATAGTGAATGATAATATGGTATTTTTTTAAATGAGAATGAGACAAGAGCAACAAAGATATAATAGAGACATCAACAAAACTGCGATATAAGCCTAGCGAGGAAAACAAAGGATTCTCGAAATGGTTGCAAAAATTCGCAGTTTCTTTTTAATTGTGCAATATTGGATTCAGTCTTGTGTACTTATACTAAACTAAATGTAACTAAAATGTTTCTGAGTAACAATATATATCTAGCGAAGTCGTCGTCTTTCTGTTCTTATTACATTCCCATTTAACCATGTCTGAAAGCTTGTCAGGCCCGCAAGCTAAAACAGCCAATGAATTGTACTTTAACTCTTGAGTTGCCATACGGGCTGTGTGTTGACTTATCAAACCACCAATTTCTGGTCTGTAATAAAACTTGTTAATGTCTTCAACACTAATTTCCATGCTTGAAGAGCTCTTGGATGTTGAACTTGTGATAATATCATTCATTGCAATAGTTTGTGTCAGAAAACTAATTTTTTTTGACTCGTCGATTGAACTTCCAGTTTCTTGTGAACTTTCAAGATATGTTACTTGCCGTGTTACATAAATATCAAAACGGGCCCTTCCTACCCGAACAAAAGTCATAATCTCATCTAAGACGTCTTTGTACCAGCATATGTTTTGCTCGTTCTTGATGATCCAAATTATATGAACTACCGGAGAAACAGGCCTATGTAAATAATCATTACATTCCTCCTTCGACTTAATCTGCCTAAGTAATTTAAGAGCCACAGGGAATATGAAGGAGGCTCCGGAACCGCCACCAATAAAGACAGAAGTATCGAACCTAATCAAGGATTGATATTGGCCACCATAAGGACCTGCAAATGAAACTTTTAAACGTTTTTCACCTGACGTCGACACATCTGTCTCCTCTACTTCCATTTGTTCAAGTTTTTCCATTAATTTCTTTGTAAAACCCTTTTGTTTTCTAATCAACAATTTCATCTGACCTGATTCCGGCAATGAACATATTGTGAATGGATGATATTGAAAAAATTTAACTTTGCCTACATTTAAATAAATATGCTGACCAGCTTTCCAAGTTCGACATTTGGGCAAGAAAGAATTATACCACTTTTTTTTGTACTCGAAGTCAATATCTCTTATATTAATTGTCACCATCAATGTGTTCTCATCCAATATCTCGAATTCACTTAAGCCCTTTGTGGGTGATTTATATTTGTGAATAAATGAAATAACTCTAGTGACGACTCTATCAAGAACCAAACCGTGTACTGCAATCAATACGATTACTTTATTCCCAGGGTTATGGAAAAAAGCCATTAGCAACATAATAAAATTTGCAACTCTATGTTGTATTAGGAAAAATTCAAACGCCCATTTCCTAATAAATTTGAGACTACCCCATGTTAAGATACAAAAACATCCATAAGCAATCATTCCAAATATCTGCGGTGGTATCATGAGCATGACGGGAAAATTAATTCCCAACCAATACCTACTACACATAATAAAATGAATGGTGATCATTAACCACATTGTACGAGCTATCCATTTATGTAGAAAGCTCACCCTTTCATGCTGTAATCCTGAAATTGATGTGATCAAATCATTTTTTACAACCATAAGTAAAATTGTAGGAAGACTGCCTATTGCAACTTTCAGAATTCTTTTTGCAATAATATATTCTCTGGGTTGGTAATCTAAGTCAGAAGTTTCCACAAGTGTGAAGACAGTATTAAAGGCTAAAAACACGGCACCAAGTAACACAATGCTAGGTTGAAAATATAAAGTTTTTCCAAAGATGTTGATACTGACACAACTAGTCCAAATATTCCAACGTTTAAGGAATTTAAAATAAAAAGCATTGGTTAAAGCATCTGCGTTTCTCTTGCTTCTTAAATACATTGGGATCCAATGAAACGCTAGACCGTGAACAATGAACATAAGTATCGTGACGCAGAATAGCATCCATTCATACTTGTTGTTCCTATCCTTCTCGACAAAGTACTGTTGATCAAAAGGTATCGACATTACAATTAATGGCAATTTATGCGGAGAGTCTGGATAATGGATGAGTTTACTTTCTGGAGATAAAGGTCATTTTAACCAAATATAATCAGAAGAATTTACAAATGTTTACTAAGAAAATTAACATGCTTCAATATTTGCTTGGAATTTTATTAAGAATATCGGAGTTTGATCTTCATTGGCTACAATTTCTTCTCAGTCATTTCCGAAGGATCGCTCAAATGTAATTTTATCATATTAAAGTAAATTTTAGTTGTCCAATTGAATCAATAGAACGCATGCTGCCTTTCTTAAGTTCTCTTTTAGCTCGGCAAACATGGAAGGCCGCATACTTTCGTATATGCTGCTCCACAAAAAAAAACTTATGATTTTTACTCCAGGTTATAAAATCACTTTAGCTGCTAATATATGAAAGATTTTCAATTTTTGTTTTCCGGACACGGAGATATGCCAAGATATGCTGCAACTCAACTATTATTTTTTAAAGTCAAATATAACAACGCAAAAAATAATAAGCGGCATCGCATATGACTAAGAAAAAACAGCCTTACACTTCACGAAAGATTGATCACGAAACCCTCCAATGAATGGAATTAATTAAGTAATACCCGACGAACAATGAAGTGCCAGTTCGGGGTTTAAATTTTTTTAAGTGGGCTTTTGGACATATTTATGATTTAAATCTTGCTGCAAATTAGATCCAAATTATAAGCAATAGATAATTTTCGAAATGAGCTTGCACACTATTACTTTGTTCTTCTACCTTTTATTTGCCGTAAAAGCAGATAATTGGGCAACCTATCCACTGGTACCTAAGACTGCTAGCATCAACGGCTTTGCCGATCCAATCTTTGGGAAATTACCGGATTGTGCAAAAGACTGCGTTAAATTTGGAACTAACAATACTCCGTGCCCATATTGGGACACCGGTTGTTTCTGTGTTATGCCTCAATGGTCTGGATTAGTTGGACAATGTGTGGCCAGAAACTGCAAGGACTCGGACGTAGTTTGTGCCACTTCGTTGGCGACTTCTTTATGCTCCAAAGTTGGCGCCAAAACTTGGATGATGCCCGCTTCAATTTCAAATGCTCTTTCATCTGCTGCAGGAAAAGCAGCTCAAGCTACAGTAAGCGGTCAAGCGATTACAGCAAGCTCTTCTAGCTCAGCAAGAGAGGTTCCTGCAGGAGGAAATTCAGTTCACTCTACAAGCTCGGCATCAAATGTTCAAGGTTCTTTATCCTCGGGTTCAGTTACTACAACTTCAGCCTCCAGTTCATCAACAGCCACCACTTCAAAGGAAGACAATAGTAAGAATGGAGGTTTTCCTTCGGCTTCCGTGAATTATCTAGCTATTGTTATGAACTTAATTTTCCAGTTATTATTCTGAATAATGTGTAAAATTTAAATATAGTCTACTTTCTGAAGTCAATATAATGCAAAAATTAAGTAAAAGAAAACCATTTTTCCGTAGTACGTGTACGATTGGAGAAGATTGACAGAACTTTCAAATTCGTGGATAGTTGAAGAAAATTATAATCTTTTCTTTTTCTCTTTCCCATTAATGCAAAACTCAAAATTTTTAGAGGTTGCTGCCCTCATTTATCCTAATGTCACTAAAAGAGAATATTTTTTAATTATTTTTTAGTTTATTTTTTTAATTCTAATTTATCTAAAAGATCTTCAGTTCTTCATAGAGACGAGTTCTACTTCGGCCCTTTTCCGATTGGAGGAACATTAAACATGAGCCTTAGATTTTATCTTTGTAAACAGTTTTTAAGCTCTTTTTTGCGAATTGAATAAGACTGCCAAAGTTTGGAAATCCAAATTTGCCCAACCGTAAAGCTCCTCCAAGGTTGAAAGCAAAATAGTTCGCATAAAAAATGTCCAAATAATTCAAATAGGGTGTTGAAGAGAAAAGCTTAATATAAAAATGGCGAATTAATTATGCTTCAAGGTTACCCAATTAAATTTCAAATTGTAAATCCGATTCGAAATTGGTTTTCCTCTTCTACAAGTTGACTATGGTACACGGAAGGTCTCGGAAATGTATTTCCCACATATACTTTCAGTAGGTAGAAGAAATGTTACTTTTATTTTCTTGGTATTGGAAATTGTCACAAATTTCATTTTCAGGTTTTCTTTTCGCATTTGAATTCGGGTGCAAAAAAATTCACTAAAACATAAATCTGAAAAAGCAAGGCAAGTTGAACCAATGATTATATATATAGGTCGCTTTCTTCACTTAAATCAGTTAAATTTGGTTTCTTATTATTGCCAATCTAAAGTTATATACCTTCGCTAATACTTTCACTACCTGCACTATGAAATCGACAACCTTCTTACTTTCTTCTCTCATTTCCGTCTCCTTTGTTATGGGGGAAGATAACGCATGGTCTGCTTACCCTTCGGTAACTAAGACTGCTAGCATCAACGGATTTGCTGATAGAATCTACGATGACGTTCCGGAATGTGCTAAGGAATGTCTCAAACAGTCCACCGCCAACACTCCTTGTCCTTATTGGGATACTGGATGTTTGTGTGTTATGCCTCAATTCGGTGGTCCGGTTGCCGAATGCATTGCTGAACAATGTAAGGGTAATAATGTCGTTGTCGCCACTTCTTTGGCTCAATCTGCTTGCTCCGTTGCTGGTGTATGGGAACCATACTGGATGATCCCATCCTCGTTATCTGCTGTCTTACTGACAGCTGCCGCAGACACCATTACATCTTCTGAATCATCTGCTACGATGACAAATGATGCCTCGCCTTCTTCTGAATACTCAGCTTCCGCCCCAGGTCAAACTACTTCAACTGAGCAAAGCACTACAGATGCTTCTCCAGAGATCACTTCTGCTCCACAGGTGAGTTCAGAACAATTTAAGCCATCCGATATTCAATCTGACGTTTCCACCTCCTCCGAAGAGAAAGTTTCGTCTATTGGCAATGAATTTTCTTATGCTCCTGTATCATCATTCTATTCCTCTGCTCTTGATGAATCTATCTCTTCCTCCGCTGTTGAAAAATCTTCAATTGCCTCTTCCTCCGCTTTCGCTAATGCTTCTACACATAGCATCGAACAAACCAACTTGGGTAATGGGAATAGTCCTTATTTGTTTGGCTCACTTGGGGGGATTATTGTTGCTTTGGCTTTCCTTGCTTAAGAAAGACAGCTTCCTCGATTTTAGATTAACTACAATCCAATCGGAAAAAGAGTTGGGATTTCCTAAAATCTATCTATTTGCTTGCCGATCATTTCTCAACTATAAAAACTTTACGGTTATTTCCGTTCGTGCCTTATCGTTCTATAAACTCTAGGTAATTGTCAATATAAATTTGCAAATCAGTGTTTAAAAATCTAATTTTGCTTACGTTATACAACTAAAATAAATATACTTGTAGCACTGCCATGAAGATAAATATCTGAAAGATCGGACGAATCGGTTTTAAAAATATCCCCCGCCCTCGAAAAAAAATAGAACCACCTGTGAAAGAGCTAAATACGCTGGAAGTTAAATACATCATTATATGTTAAAATTTTCCTCATCTAATCATTAATCATTAGAAGCTCAAAGACATATCTCAAATTTTTCGAATTCTCTTTTGTATAGATAAATCTCCAATCTCGAAACGATTATTGTGCTTTTTTCCAGTATTGCAGAAAAAGTAATTGACAAAAAAAAAAATAAATTACCCCATTAATTTCAACAACTAGAACCAGCAGCAATCAACAATTTCAATAAAACCGAATCAGAAATGGCCGAATTCAATAACGGTACCAATGGCGGAAATCTATTAGCAACGACCGGATCGGAGCAACAAGGACTTGACTTTGCTACCGCGATTCTTACTTCCAAATCACCGGAACAAGCCTCGTTCATCCTTCCTAATACATTGAACTCTTCAACCAAATTGATCAATAAAGATCTTATCAATTGGTTTTCCGATTATGCGAATGTTGTCAGCTCGCATTCTCATAACTTGAAAAAATTGGCAGAATCTGGAGCAAAATTTTTCAATCAAGATCAGGGTAATGGCGAATACAGCAATTTCCCCCTGTACTGGAATGCAACTTTGGATACTGTTCAAAGCGAAATTAAGCAATTGGATGCTGTCGAAAGAACCCTTAAAGTAGATGTATTGGGTCCTTTGAGAGATGTGGTTAACAAAGACGTTAGATTATCCGAATTGATGATCAATAGTCAAGAATTGACGGAAATAAGTGGGAAATTGGCCAAGGGTTCATCGAATGCCGAAATCGATTGGAATTACAAGGCTCCAGCTTCATTTTCTAATTTGGAGAGCTTCAAGTCTTTTGAAATCCAATTAACTTTCGATGTTGTTTTCAATTTTCTTCAATCTCAAAATGAGAGGTTATCAAAGGACTTGTCTGCAAATGAAGGTGCTACAAAGTATTTGTTAAAGAATTTCAAATTATCTGATGAATTGAATCAATATTTGGCGTATTTACAAAGGACAAACTTCAAGCCAGCCGCTGATGATCTGTTCCTTAGTAAACAAGTTAAGCAACAGCAACATCAGTTGAATGGGAACAATCATTCTGTATCGGGTTCGTCTTCAAAGCACAACAAGAGATTGAGTGTTTTCCCTAACAAACACGATGCTCAATCTATTAATTCAAGTAATTCTGCAAACGGCAAAAGGGGATCTAAGTCCTTAAAATCAAAGGTTGGATCTATTTTTGGACGTAAGAAGAAGTCCTCAAATTTGAATAATATGTCTCATGAAGACTCAATTGCGGAAATGGAATCTGTATCAACTACTTCTTCAAACCAACAATTGCCTCTTGCTACTCCAAGCTTTCCTGCACCACATCAATTACAAACTGGTGGTAACCTTTCGAGAGGACCTTCAATTAGAAGACAATCAAGCATTAATGCTCCAAGTCCATCAAATCAGAATTTCCCACAACCTGCTCAGCAGTATCAAAATGTACAACAACAACAATCCCAGGTTCAAAAGCAACAACAATATCAGCAAGCTCAATATGGTAGAGCTCCTCAACAAGCGAACCCAAATAATCAAGCTTTCCCCACTCCAAACTACTACACCAATCCAGCTACTCAGAGACAACAACCAATATCATCTACCGTTGGTCCTCCTCAATCAGCTTCCTTGGTAGAACCAACACAAGTCAACAGGGCTCTTCCAAATAGTGCAGTTCAAGCACGTTCTTCTTCTATCCCACCTCTTACACCAACCGCACCATCTAAGAACGCATTCCAACAACAAAATGCTCCAATTGATTCTCCAAATGTTGTTAGATATGAAGAATCAGACTCATCTTCTGACGATGATGAAGGACCTCAAGATGTTCAAAATAGCGGTCGCAGGTTGTCAATGCTTCAAAAGCACGATTTAGATGCTAGCACCCCTGATGCCGAAGAATCAAAGTCACCATTTGCTACTTCTGAAGCTAGAACCTTAAACCCTGTTGTACTTAATGCTAGTTTAATTCCAAACACATTTTCAGATCCAGCTCATGGTTCTTCTCTTGCTGGAACTCAGCCAGATGTTCAAACCCAAGAATCTAATATTTTTACATCAGAAGATTCTTCGGCAACAAGCATCACCAACTCCTTACCAAGACAAGCTGCTGAAAATCAAAAGAGTGAAGAACCAGAAGAATCAGATTCTTTCCCTGACCCAACCGTATCTCCTAATCAACCTAGCGTCCAAGCACCAAGTGTAACTGCTGGTGCTCCACCACCGCCACCACCACCATCGAGAAAAGTTGCTCATCATCCTCCAGAAGAAGGATCTGGTCAATCTCGAAACAGAAAGCAAATTCATTCTCAGATATTCCATAATTTGCCCAAGGCACGCGAGTCAGTTATTGGTTCAAATGGAGGTCCTGTTCAAGGTGGTGACTTTGGTATTGCCCCTTCCCCTGTTACAATAACTTCCAATGCTCAATTGGTACCACAACAAGATACTGGTGCTGCCTTGTTGAAACAGTCTGATATGTTCAAGCATACTTCTTCAGAAAATCAGGGCTTGAATGCATCGGTTGCTGAAGTTCTCAATGCAAACTTCAAAGATGGCAGATTGGTCAAGTCTCAGATTCTTGGTGAGATCGCTTTCAATTACAATGCAGAAAATTATGATGTGTCTCAAGGTGCTTCTGAACCAATCATTGTCAATATTCCAAACAAGTTTGATAAAATTCTTTTGAATGATTCTCTCGTTGAGGCCATTGCTCCTGAAACCTACAAGTTAAACACATCTTTGATTGCATCTCAAACATTGGGTGGGTTGAAATATTTAGTGAAGTTGAATGAAACTCAAGTGCCAGTTTTGATTCAACATGTTTGGAAACACGAGGTACATCAATCGAGTGTAATGATTAGTTTGAAGGTAAATCCAGCAGCCACTGGTGGTGCCAAAATTATTTTGAATAATTTGATCGTTTCGGTTGCCTTGAACAACAATGTTCAAACCACTTCGGCCTCTTCAAAGCCTGTTGGATCCTTTAATATTGAATCCAACAGAATCACATGGAGATACTCTGAACCATTGATCTTGGGTGGTGAATCTTTTCCAAACGAAGAAAGAATTATCGCAAGATTCTTAACTAAGAGCAAAGGCACTGAACATGAGGGTGGAGTTCAATTGAAATTCCAAATTCCAGACCCTTCAATTCTTTTTGCCAAAATTTACGATGTTAACAAGGATTCGAATGAAGTTCCAGTTGTTAGACATTTGGTAAGTGGTAACTACAGTGGCCGCTCTTCTTATACGCCGTTGTAATTTCTTATTAAAAATCGCTTTTTATTTTTTCCAATTTTATTTTATTTCCCAAACTGTTTTACTTTTTGTTTTCTTTATTGATTTATTATAAATCTGTTAAAATAAATAGGTGAAAATTAATGAGATCAATCATCTTTTTTGTTAGTTTCGGAATCTGCAGTCAAGGTGTCGTAAGAAGATTGCAAACCAGCTAATTGCTTCTTGAAAGTGGCGATATCTTGTTCTTTTAATTTGATCAATTGCTTATACTTGGCAATTTCACCTTCTTCATCGTCATCATTAACATTCTTTTTAGCAGATACTTGTCTTATTTCGGCTTCCTTTTTAACCATTTTTTTCACAATAGCAACCAGGGCATAGATAGCCAAGTTCAAGTATAAAACTGCTCCTGTAAGATAAAGGTTTCTTTGAGAATAAAACTTACCGGCTAATTGATCATGAGTCAAAAGATCACGCGACGAGGTATATTTTTTTAATCTGTTCAAGCAATCAAGGAATTGTAAGGATAAAAGAATTACACTAAATATAACTCCAACCCTGAAATTGTTGGACTTTTGTAACATGGTTATCCCACCGATGATTTTTTTTCTAACTTGGAATGGTAGTGGCAAAAGAATCACAACAAGTCCAATCATTTGGGCCATTAATGTGGCAAACACCATTGACATTTGAATACTCATATTGTAAGATTTATGATTTATTTGTTGTAGTTTATATTCTTTTGCCCCCGTCCTTTTTTTTTCGTTATATATTTTTTTTTGAGGCTGTATAAAATTTCAAACTGACTGTTTTTTTTTTTCGGTTACGTCACTCGGTGTTGCTATACTATTTTGCACCCAAAAAGAATTTGCATATATTTAACTAAATAAATTTACAATCCAGTAACACGTTTTGCATAATTGTATGCAATGATACTGAATATAAACATACTGGCGACAATACCATAAAACCATGTTAAACTTTCATACTCTTGCCCTGGTACAATACAATTCATCCCCCATAACCCAGTCACAACATTGATCGGTAAAACAATGGTACCTAAAATGGTGATCTTACCCAAAACATCATTAGTATCATTGTTTACTTTGGTCATATCAATATTAATCTGGGCTAAATAATTCGAATGGAAACGAGCTAACAACTTCTCATAGTGATTCAATGATTGAACCATGGTAACAATATGATCCTGAATATCACCCAAATACATACTTGTTTCATTTCTCAGATTGCTCAGTTTATTGCCTTCATAAACTTGTTCACTTAAACGCTTACTAAATGCTTTTATAACATCTGCTTTTGTACCGAGGAGTCGCAAAATAGACATGACACGCTTACGGCATTCACCAATACGACGTAACATATGACCTTTTCGTTTCCATCCAATAATCTTGGAAGCAGTAGATCTAGAAGATTTGGAACTTTTCTTCGAGTTACTTCTTGAAGAAGGAGATTTCAATTGATTTATTCTAGATCTAATATCTCCCGTTTGATCAACAGTAGATTTGGATCTTGACCTTTTGAAAAAAATATGACTGGCACTTCCACCAGTTGAAAGGCCCTTTGTACGGCTTCTTCTATTCCTCTTTCTTAATTTATAATCGGATTCATCATCTGATTCCGAATCCGAGTCCAGTTCGCCACTCGAATCATCCGAATCACTATCACCAGAATGCATTTTTAGAATTGCATCTTCGATTGCATTCACTTCTTCCTCGATACTTTCAATCATTGGTGCAAAAGAATCAGTAATGTCATCGACCAATGCATAAGAAATCCAATCTGATGTAACAGTGAGGTATTCACGCAAAAGCCTAGCTCTCCGACGAACATTGATTGGATGTGGAGTGGGTGAAAAATGGAACGTAATAACAGCATGTTTAAAAACAAGAATATACATGTTCAATGGTTGCAATTCACCTTCTCTAATTCTTTTACGCTTTGATCCAACTGATAAGGAATCTTTCGATTGAACAAAAGAAGAATCATAAGTAGACTGTCTTTGAATATTATTTGGTTTATTGCCACCAAAAAAGTTTTTAAAATAATTTAAAATACGTGATTTATTTTCACCTGATCCTAAAATACTATTACCATCATTACCATCGTTGCTTCCAATACCAGTATTATCATACATCTCTTGTAATTTATTCCATTTTTTTTCTTTTTCTTTGGCTCTTTGTTTTCTCCGTTCATAAACAATATCAAAAGAAGTAAAACAAACAAAATAATATGATTTAAACAACTCAACTTTTTCACGGGTTTCACCTAAAAAGATATCCTCAGTTGTCAAAGGGTGAATACCAAATGTTTTGGATAAAACCTTCATTTCTTCTTCAGTTGGATCTAAAACATCAAGCCAAAATGGGGTGATTAGTAAAGAAGGGCTTTCTGCATGCTCTGTAACCGAACCAGCCAGAGGCTGTGGATGAACACCAGATGGAGTTTCGGTTCCACTTTTGGCAGTATTCTGAGAAACCAATTTGGATAAAGGTTGAATTGTCAAGTTATTGTGCCCATTCAATACTGAATTATTACCCGAATCCAATTGACCCCTTATATTAGAAACACTTGCTGTAGAAGGAGATCTTGATAAAGTAGACGAATAACTATATGGCTGAAAAAGATTTTGAAGTTTAGAATAAATGTCACCTTCGCGATCATCATCAAAATCATCAAATGCAGGTCTTACTTCAACATCATCACGAGATTCAGATTTAGTTGGTGAGCTATCTTGATCATAAAGCAAGCCGCTTATAGTTGGTGAATGAATTGTTTTCTCTAAATCCTCTCTGAAATAAGTAAATCTACATAACTCACTTCTGAAATTACCTTTTTGTTTACCAGAAGATTGTTGATTTTGTAATATTGTTGGGATTTGATGCCTTGATTTTTCCCAAGGTTGGATTGGTGTAGGTCTCACACGAAGCGAATTATTTACCAGGTCATCTGAAGCAACCTCATTTGCTTGATAGTTTTCGAGCAAAGGAGAATCTTCTGTGATCCGTACACCATCTTTATGCAAATTGAAAGGTAAAGGTACTTCCGAATGGGGAGAAACAGGCGATAAAGGTTTATTAATCTTATCAAAAGTATTAACTTGACGTGCTATTGGATGTTGGAAATTAACGTTGTCGGCAAAAGTGACTTGCTGGTGATCATTTTCATCTTCATACCGCTCTTCTAATTCGTCAATTACGAATTCTTCCAATACCTTCAAATCGGGCCATTGATATTTGTCTTTGTATTGAGTCACACCAAGTTCATCATAGTAATCAGGAAAACAAACATCGTCCAATGATGTTGAATCACTTGAATGTTCTGAAGAAGGATTTGATTCACCAAACTCGAGAGAGTTCACTGAACCAGAAAAGCTTCTCTGATTATCATCCCCACTGCCAAAATAGTCCGACTTACCATCTTCAAATGGATTCGAATAAACGTTAGCCAATCTCCGTTGTTCATCGGTGTATCTATCCATATCCAAAGCAATAGATCCATGCTGTCTATCAGTAAAATTCGATTTTGAGGGAACAACATGATCCAGCAACAAGTTTTGTAAGTTATGGTTGGTCAAGGGCAACAGAGGTTGGTGATCAATTGATTGTTGCAGTTTCTTATGTGACAAATTATCATTTTGATTTTGATTGCCATGAGCCTTTTTTTTTGATACAATAGATTTTCTGCCTTGCCGCCTACGATGAGGTTTGGTTTTAGTATGATCATAAAGTCGATTGTCGATAAAGGCACCGGAATAATTATCGTCGATTCTATCCTCCGAGATATTGGCATTAGTCCTAGGAGACACACTACCATCTTTGATACCACGGTTATTTGATCTTTTACCGGATGTGCTTCTTGAATCATGTTCCTGAGGACCGGTATTTGAAGGGCGATTATCGCCTTCGTCTTGATAATGATGCATTGATCCCTCCCTATCGGTGATTTCAGAGTCTTGAAAAGGAATTCTTTTGGCCACTTTCCTCTTATCTTTCTTATCCTTTCTTTTGTTTTTCATTCTATAGTTTTCAGACCATTTGTTGTCAAAAAATTCATATGTTTTTTAATTACATATGATCTAATATCCAAAGTAGCAACTTTGCAGCTGTGTCGCGACAATTTTAATTGAATTTGTGTGTACATAAGAAATTTTCAAAGCGGAGGAATTGGCGAAAAATACCGTCAAGGAAAAACTGTGAGGAGGTCCAAATCAGGTTTGAGCGGGTTTGTACCGAGAGTTTGACACTAGATAAGGCAACAAAAACCACAGGTAAATGTGATAACCATTCAACTCGAATCATTTATTGTCCACTCTTTATTCATTACTACATAAGACCCTGATATTTATTTTCTATTCTTTACTCATTACTACATAAGACCCTAATTTTACTCTTGTTCGCTCTCTTCTTCCTTTTTCGGCAAAGACTCTGTATCAACGGTTTCTACTTTTGCCTTTTTCAGGGACAGTGACTTACCATCTAACCCGTTCAATGCATCTTGGATCTGGTCCGAAGATTCAATCAACTTGAGCCAGGTTTCTTGGGTCAATGAAATCCCTTTTTTACCTGGTTTCTTTTCTCCAGACTTGTCAATATAGAATTCTCGAATATCGACCAAATTGATACCATTGAATTTACGAACAGTCACTTGCTTCTTTTTGTCGAGTTCAATGACCATACTATTAGGAGACTCGTTAGTACTAGCAGTAGTGGTGTATGATTTTTTGTATGCCATTTTGATGAAGGAAGAAGAAACGTTTTTTTTAAAAAATAACATTTTTTGTAAATCTATTTTAAATCTAAATCTATATCTACGGAAGAATTTTTAGCGATCAATTCCACTCGACCATGTCTCATTATAATGCTTGCCAAGTAACGTTTGTACTTTTTCATAATAAGTCTCGTCGTATACATCTGCTTTTGAATCTGACTTGATTCTCCAGTAAGCCAAAATGGCATCTTTTAATTGATCTACGGTCGAAACACCCAAGACAATCGAAGTATTTTGATTCCATTCAAGCTCTCCATTTGTTTGTTTTCTGGTATCAAATAACCATCTCTTTATAGCAAAACGAGTACTCAAATCGGCCAATTCGATGTTATCATGTTTGAGCAAGATTTGGGCGATTTCAGCAACACTCGACTTTAACTCTTGGGAACAAGGGTGAAAGTCCAAAGTGGCTCCCGATCTAAGCAATGACATACTCAAGATCGATCCATTCATCAATTTGGTGACACCACACTCGTTTGTAAATTTATCATATAAATCAAACAATCTTGTATTTTGAAGACATCCGTTTGAATAAGATAAGATAGCATCAAGAGACCCGATTTCACCATCATTATGACATTTTAAAGCAATCTTATAAAGTAAGTCAACAGGATAACCTGAAATACCAATGTTACGAACGATTCCTTCTTCTTTCAATTTCTTCAATTCTCTTAACGCTTCTAGAATCTCAGAATCTTCAACAAATTCAATGTCATGCATGTAAACCAAATCAAGATAATCGGTTCCTAAACGCTTACACGATCTCATAACTGAATTTCTGACATTTGTTCGAGAATAATCGAATTCATTAAGACCAATACGGCCAGCTTTAGTACAAATATAGTATTGATTTCTGGTAAATTTGATTTCGCGAAGAGCTTCGCCAATAATGGTTTCGGAAGGACCATAATATGGAGAAGTATCCAAGGCATTAATACCGTGGCTAAAGGCGATTTCGATAATTTCTTTGACGGGCAACGCAAAAGGATCATTCGAATATTGTGTGTTGAAAACAGCACCACCAATGATCAAGGCAGGAAGATTCTTAATCGAATATGGCTCGATAACCTCGCATTTACCAATGGATTCTGACATGTGTGGTTATATATAATTACAATTTTATTATCATACAATAGAAAAAGATTATCCGAAAATTACATACTTGTATGCACAACCCATTTAAAAGATCTCGTTTCCTTCAACAAGATAATTCCCAGGAACCAATCCAACCATTCCCTCTGCTTCCCCAGAACCATATGCTAGCTCACACAAGAACCAGTTGTCTTCTTGTTTGTGTAGCACATACATACACCAACCCTTCTTAAAGTAAAGCTCACCATGGTGTTGTGGTTTATATGAATATCTTGCCTTTGCTTTAGTTACAAATGATTTAGTTTCATTAGAAACAAAAGAATTTAAATTTGTATATGATTTTGAAGGGCTTTTTTGTATTCTGGAATTAATTATTGTTGTACTTGCCAGATCACTAAAATCTAGCATTGATTTGGGTCTTGGTTTCAGTGCAGTACCGGGTCTCGGAGTAAAAGAAATCGACTCATACCTAGTGGCCACTTCATGACGATCATCGACATAATCGGATAAAGCCTTATGAGGGGTTGTTGGGGCAGTTCTGGCTTTAGATTGATCATCTTCTATTTGTTTCTCTTTTGCTCTTCTAACCGATCTTCTGAATCGGGAAACATCCCCGTTACCACCCGAATTTAAATCTTCAAGTGCTTTGGCAATGAAATCAATCGAAAAATCTTTCATTATTGGTACTCTTTCTTCGGGTTTTTGTGGTTGTTTAGAATAAATCAAAGATGGTAATTCCTTTGATTTGAGATTGATTTGTTCTTGAACTTGATTTAATTGTTTCTCTTTTCTTCTTGGAGATGCCCAATGTCTTTCGGAGTTAGAACTGTAATTTGTTGGGTTTGAATAGTTGGATCCAGTACTTGATTTATATTCTTTATCGAAAACATCCTCTGGACTTGAAGAATATGTTGACCCGGTTGTTATCACCGTTGGTTTGGATTCAGGTGCAAGGAATTCGCGAGGTGCCTTTCTAGTTGGAGATGGAGTTTTGGGTATCATGTTTGGAGGTGGAAGTGAAACAGGTGGTAATTCTTTCATGTTTGATGCTGGATGATTATATCGTTGTTCCTGCCTTGATACAGAATACGATTTCAGCAAT
Source organism: Kodamaea alishanica (nom. inval.) (assembly GCA_030563745.1). Lineage (NCBI taxonomy): Eukaryota > Fungi > Ascomycota > Pichiomycetes > Serinales > Debaryomycetaceae > Kodamaea > Kodamaea alishanica (nom. inval.). Next base: position 33,326 of record JAJMJX010000020.1, read on the forward strand.
ACAGGCTGGTAGTCTGGTAATTCGACATTTGCTGGTATATACCCAATGTCATTGTCTTCATCAAACCCATTCAAAAAGTCTATGAAACTTGGTTCTTCTGCTATTTTACTACCAGACCCGAAATTGATTGAAAAATCATGTAAATCTTTGGCAGGTTGTATTTGGGCAAAAACAGACCTAGCAACATCGACATTTTGATCATTGTCAACACAGAATGTTGCAATATGATTACAATAGTTGAAACAATTGACTTTACACAATTGGATTCTTTCGATTTCCAACTTATAAATATCTTGAAGTGCAACAGACCAATCTCGAATAAATAATTCATTTAAATCTTTATAAACAGTTAAACTTAATTGATAATTCTGTTTCGACTGTTGTATTGATTGTGAAACTTTTCCAAGTTTTTGTTGATTTTTTTCTAACTCTTTACCCCAAGTTGTTTGAACACATAACTGTAATGATTTTAAGGTTTGTGAATCCGATTTATACTTGTCCTTAGCTTCATTTAAAGACTTGAATGCACTTTCTCTTTTAATTAGAATCTTGTTGATATGATGTAAGATCTTACTTGTAGACTTGGTGTATATTTGGATGAAATCAACCATCTTGTCATGGTTTAGCTGTGTCACTGATTTGACGAACTTGTTTGAATTCTTGACCATTTGCTGATTTTCATACAGTAACTTATCAAGTGATATTTTCAATGATCCAGTTTCATGGGATCCAAGCACTATCTTAGTGTTGAGTTTCGTCAACTTTTTATTGAACTCTTTTTCAAGTATGACACGTTCTTGATAGTATTCGACCAATTCTTGTAATGTGAGCAATGAATGTTTTACTTTGGTTTGAATAGTATGGAACCCGGTATCATTGGGGCCCCAGAAGTTGTTCACAAACGTAGGATCTTCTAACGCCATTCTGTTTGTATGTGTCTTCTGTGTGTGTCTATCGTGTGTGCCTGCGTCTCTCGTGTCTGTGCCTGTGCCTGTGTCTTTGTCTCTCGTGTGTCTTCTTTCCTGTAACAACCTAGCAATCAAAAACAATATTTAAAAAAGCCAAAAAATTCGTTAGTTTTCATCTCTTGTCAGTTTTGTGGACATCACCCAATTGGTACCTGTAGTATGGTGAGCTTACATTAGGCGGTTTACTTTAATTAATGATATTTTGATTTGTACCAAAAGAGGCAGTTGCAATTGTTTGTTTATGATTTTCCCCAATTAGATCTGCGGTTAGGATTTTTTGAATCACTTTACATCTGACATGTCAGGTGAATAGTCATACCTACGATCGTGTGATACAAAGTCAAAACGGTTGCGTTATTGGCAAGGACGGTAAAGCGGCTGCGTTATTGGTATGGACCTTAATAAGTAACGGCCGTTAATGTAAGATTATTGAATTTCAAATCTCTTGGAAATGTTCCGATTTTAGTAATACTCGAACTACAGTGTAACCCAGATCTGTCTGTGTTAATTGATACTTGCTTATTGATATTGTGGAGGCCTCATTAAGAATCACCAGGTGACTTGTGCTAATTATTAATAAACCCCGGGTATTTAATATTGTTAATTGATCGGCATTAATAAGGCGGTATCAGATCGGTAGTCGGACCGTGTCACGTGAGTTTGCCCATAGTTAAATATCGGATGCTCGTATCCGAACCGCCATTCTTCAAATTCATCTTACGTCAGTTTTCATTGATACTTATGTAATCTTGCGTTTTTTTTTTCAAAAATGATTAGCGATAAAAACAAGTCACATCTCAAATTATATGCATATATATTTAAAGATGTAGCCACTTGATGATTGTGTTAAAGAATTTTTTTAAAAGTATAAACAATTTTATATCAGACACATTTGTCTTTAATAAGATGACTACAACATCAACGTCAGTTTCAGTTTCATCTTCAACAGAAGTGAAACCTGAAAACAAATTTTATATCAATTTAAAGAAAGTACTTGCCTTTCTTCTTAAACAATGGTTTTTCATTGGGTTGGCAATTTTTATTGTGTTGGCTCGTTTTTGGCCTGATTTTGCAAAACAAGGTGGTACTATTAAAGCAGAATATTCGATTGGTTATGGTGCTGTTGCTGTAATTTTTTTAATTTCAGGTTTAGCAATGTCAACTAAAGATTTACTTAAAAATATTGCTAATTGGAGAGCTCATTTAACTGTTTTATCAATGTCATTTCTTATCACTTCTTCTTTGGTTTATGGTATTGCTACCGGTATCAAAAGAGCACATGATGGTGCTATTGATGAATGGATGTTGGTTGGTATGATTGTTACCCATGCTTGTCCAACAACCGTTTCTTCAAATGTCGTCATGACTAAACAAGCACATGGTAATGATATATTGACTCTTTGTGAAGTCTTTATTGGTAATTTATTAGGTGCATTTATTACCCCTGCCCTTTTACAAATGTACATGACTGGTACTTGGTCTTTTGGTAATCCATCTCATCAAAATGGTCATGATGCAAGTATTTCGGATTTATATAAAGGAACAATTAAACAATTAGGTTTATCAGTTTTTGTTCCACTTTTTGTTGGTCAAGTCATTCAAAATGTTATCCCAAAACCTGTTAAATGGTGTGTTGCAAATCTTTATTTGAGTAAAGTTGGACAATTTATGTTGCTTTTAATTATGTACCAATCCTTTGCAACTGCCTTTGCCCAACATGCTTTTACATCTGTTTCTCATGCTTCAATTGTTTTTATTGTTTTCTTTAATATTGGACTTTATTTGTTTTATACAGTTGTCAGTTACTTTTATGCAAGACCATTATTCATCAAGTTATATTATAGTGAAGAACCAAATGAAAGTCATTCAAGAGCTTATAGATGGGGTTATAAAGTTTTCAGACCTTTTTATTATAGTAAAGAAGATACGGTTGCTATTATGCTTTGTGGACCAGCAAAGACAGCTGCCTTGGGGGTTTCATTAATTTCATCTCAATATGGTTCAGATAATCCTAATTTAGGACTTCTTTTAGTTCCATTAGTTTTATATCAAAGTGAACAAGTTATAACGGCCCAAGTTTTGGTCAATTTTATGAGAAGATGGGTTCATGCCGATGATAAACCAAATGATGAAGAATCAAAACCTAATAATCAAGTCATTGATGAAAGTGAAGATACAAATACAATGGCTGACCTGGAATCAGGTAAGAAGGGATTAAAATCTTTGAAGAGTAGTGATCCAAATTATGAATCAACCTCTCAAAGTTAACATGCTTTAAAACATGTTATAATAAAGATAGCAATCATACTAATATTAGTTCATTAATGCATTTATTCGTTTAACGATTAACACCCTTATTTATTGTTTAGATACATATATAATATTTTAATTTCATTCATATTCAAAATCCAAAATCTCCTAATTGTGCCTCTAAACTTTCTATAATTCCTTCTAATTCCTTTTTGTTATCATTAAGCGAAGAAAGTTCTTCAAATTTACGTAGCTTAATATTATCACTAATCATTTGTTCAACCAAAAACTTTTGTTCATTCATCACCATTAACTGTTCTCTCATTTCACGAATCTGCTTCTTAGTTAATTTTGGTTTTTCTAATTTCATAGAATCTTTTTGAATTTCATTTGCTTGAATCTTTTGTAATTTAACCTCTTCTTGTTGTTTAAATTGATTATTCAATGATTTAAATTGAAGTAAATTGTCTTGTAAAAACATTATCAACCCTTGATAAATGTTTAGTAAAATTTGATTATACTTTTGATGCTTTGATAATACTGTTAATTTACCATTGATTGTGATGAAAAATCGTTGTTTAAATTGTAAGATACAATTTTCAAAATCTTTTAAGAAATTGATTAATTTTATTCTTAATTTATTTGAAGATTCATCATCATTCTGATCGAGAATTGTTTCATACTTTGGTATAAGTATCTTAATTTGATTCTTAAGTATAAGTAAAGTATCATATTCTTTAAAGATTTGATCATCTTCATCTATTGTATTATTTAATTTCCAATCAAATAATAATAAATTCTTACAATTAACACAACATCTGAACTTGATAGTATCCTCCATATTAGGAATCTCTCTCTTTGTCGACTCTGAATAGTTTAAATTGGGTAGTTTCAAAACCAATTTGATTAAAGGAACCATTATTGAACAGTTTTTACGGATTCCAAATGAATCGTCACACACAGAAGCGCCGCATAAACGACAATGGTGTCTTCTAACAAGAATACCGAACTTAACAAAACATATGGTACAGTTTTCTGCTTGATCCCATTTCTCTTCTGATCCAGAAGAAACAACTTTAAGCCAAAACGATTCGCGGCTTTGATCAACCAATTGATTGGAAAGATTCAAAAACCGCTTTATTATTTGGTTTCTTTCTAATTGCTTGGTTTCTGTAGCATCTTGTCTTTTCTTTAAAAAAGGTTTGGTCAAGTCTCTCGAATTGATTTGAGTTCCTGCTTTTAAATCAGGTTTGTTCGTATAACATCCAATACAACATCGTGACCATACCGCGTCCAGCGCGACAGAATAAACGGGAAGATTTGGCGAATTCTTTAGCTTTGTTTTATAGCTTGTATGTTCATTGCAAAAAAGTGATCCACATTTACGACAATTAACAATCCCGTTTCGTACACTCAATGGCTTTTTACAATCATTCCAAGAACAAGTCGAAGACGAAGACGGGTGCTTCCAATGACTTCGACTGATACGCGGGGCTTTTGAAGGCGATGTGCTTCCACTCAATGGCGAATGGATATCTTTAAGGTTTTCAGGCTCATTACTCAAACTAAACCCTTTATTATTGTCGAAAAGATCAAGGTTAAGACTTTTTCGTTGATGGCCATTTATTACTGGACTCTTTTCAATATCATGCAGAAACCATTTTTTAATATCATTATTAAGCAACTTGTGTAATGATCTGTCTTCTGTGGTCGTTTGTTTATCATTGCCAGCGGTATCACTATGAATATCGTCAATGTGTTGATTGAGCTGATACAAATTGATCATTTTCTCGTCGCATAACGGACATTGAAGATCTTTATCTTTATCTAGTTCACTTGCTTCTGGGATTACTTCATTCTGCCTTGAATCATTCTTCTTTCGTATCGGCGTTGGACTCGCTTGAAACAAGTTACTCGAAGTATTATTGTTCACGTGCTGCGGCGATTTAAATGGAGACCCCAATATCCGCAGTGGTTTCAACCCCGAGTCTTGAACCATTTCTGTTATTTCCCAAGTTTGGGGAAGTTACTCTATTTAAACTGGAGAAAAAAAAGCTACGGTATTCATATTAGACAGAAAAAAAAAATACGGCACTTTATTGATACACACAAAATTCTAATCACTTTACTTGTACAATAACTACAGTGATATCATCTTCTTTACCACCGAGGTACTTCTGACCTGTCAACCTGGACAATTCTTGAGCAAAAGCACTTGGGAAATTCGAATCTTTCGACACCTTGACTACTTCTTTAACAAATAAACTTGCAGTCAGGTCGAGTTTTGTAGTTTCAACTTTCTTTGATTCAAGTTGATCTCTTAAAAAGTTTTCTATATCTTTTGGAATTACATTATCAGTTACACCATCGGTAGCAAACATGATGATATCATCTTTTTTCAAGTCCCAAACATATTCATCTGCCAAATCTGGTGTATCGATGATATATCTTCTACCTTCTTGTTCTGCTTGTTTGACAATATGCCTTGGGATCTTTGCCAATTGATAAGGAGTATTGAAATTGTGTGTTTGGAAGTTGGTTTCTTGAATCAACGTATAATCCCTAAAGAGACCACACCATGAATCACCCAAATTGGCAACCTTTAATTTCTTATCTGGAGTTAATATCCCAAGACATGCAGTTGTACCACCAATCTCAACTTTTGAAGATTCTAAAATTTGAGAAAATGAAGTTGCTAGTAATTCTTTTGGTGAAAGTGAGTTTTGTACTTTGGAACCTTCAAAATTACTTTTTATAAATGCACATAATTCTCTCAGAATAGCACTAGAATCATAACCTGCTTCTGACCAACCTCCAACACCATCAGCAACACCGATTGCAATGTAGCCATTTAATTGTTGTGATACAAACAAGTTATCTTCACCACTTGGGGATTGTAAAGCTGGACTTGGTTTATTATGTTTCTTTTTAAACAAATTTGATTCTTCTCTATCTTTAGGTTGAAATGCAACTGCAATATTATAGTTGCTAAATGTTTGAAAAGATTTGTCATAATTAGCAGCTGAAGTAGCAGCTGCATTAAAAGATGAAGCAGCAGATGATCCGCTGGAATTTGAACTCGATGAAGAAGATCCAGATGAAGATCCAGATGATCCAGATGATGATGATGAAAATGCCGAAGTTATGCTAAACATTCGTTTAGATGTAAAGGTGGCGCTCAAGCTAGCACTTGAAGTGCCCGATATCACCGAGGACATTGTGCTTTTAACAGCACCCCTATAGAGCGAGCCAGGACCTTGTTTGGCAAGAAATGACAATAACATAGCTATAAATACAACAGCTAAATACTTGAGTATAAAACTATAGCGAAACATTTACGATTAGTGGTTAGCTATATACAGTCTGGAGGCTTCTGTAGCGAGAGAGAAAAAAAAAAAACCACTATTTGAAAAATTGCAAAATAGCGGCCAAAAATCAACCAATGAACGCTCGTCACGCTACCAATGTAAAAAATAGAGTAAAAAAAGTATTGAAAAAAAAGTCAAACCGTTAATTTCCATATAAACTAATTCCAATAATGTCTACTTTCAATGTTTTCAGATACGGTGCTTTAGGTGCTGGTATTGTTTATGGTGCCGTCCACAGACTGAGCTTGGCTTCTGCTGAAGAAGAAAAGCAAGCTTTGCAAAAGTGGAAGAGTGAAGAAAAGTTGATCAAGCAGGCCAAAGCTGAATATGCCAAGTTGAACCCTCCAAAGGCTGCTCCAGTTCAATCTGGTTCTATCAACTGGGAAGACCCAAACTTGGACTTTGGTAAGGTTTTGGAATCTTTGATCCAAAAGTTGGATTAAATTCAGAAATAAAATAACCATCTTCTTGCATTATGCGACCAGTTTAAATGTATTTAAACAGGTTTCCTATTTAATTATATCTTTCTTGTATATTAGACAAAGGTCTCATATATATCGAAGATTCGTATATATATCATATAACGGGTCTTTGACCTTGTATCAAATAAATATCTTATTGTTTAAATGTGAAGTCACGTGATAGAGTTTCCTCGGTTGCATATTTTTCTCCATAAAATTTAAATTTCTCCACCATTTAATTTGCTCTATTCAATCAAAATGTCCAAAGTAAATGATTATCTGTTACCTTTTGCAGATTCTGCAACAATAGTACGTGCACATCAAAAAGATGCTTACTTCGAATCCTCCTACAGAAATCAAATCCTGGAAGTTTTACAACTTTTAAAGGGACAGCGATTTATTAATACATATCCAGAAGAAATCACAGTTGCAACCAAATCATTATACCTTCTTTTGACCACTTTAATTGGCGCAAGAACATTGGGTGAAGAATATGTTGATTTGATCTATGTTAGCAGATCAGGTTCAAAACTACCCAGATTAGGAAGGCGTATTGGATTCATTTTATCATATGCTCTTTTTCCATATATAATATCGAGATTAGTAAAAAAGTTTAGACCATCGGTTGAAAATGAAGAAGCCAAGTCACCTGATTCATTGAAAGAATGGTTTCTTAGATTTTTATCTTCTTATCATAAAATTCTCGATACCTTACTTAATATTCATATTGCTCTTTTTTACTTTAAAGGAGAATTCTATTCACTTTCAAAAAGAATATTTGGCTTAAGATATGCATTTGGTCATAATAAGGACTCCAATCATTTGAAACATGCTGGTAACTATTCATTGCTCGGTGGTATCATTTTATTCCAATACTTTGTTAAAGCAATCCTTCAATTAAAACAGTATAATGATAGTGAAATAGACCCGGTTGCTACAGATGAAAAAGAAGAGACTGATAAACAACTTATCCGTGACATTGGTCAATTAAAGCTTAAGTCACTGATAGTGGTGGATTTAGAAGATCCAAAGCAACTCCCATATATTCCCGAAAGTTCAAGGACTTGTATGTTGTGCTTATCACCGATGACAAACCCATCAGCAGCCAATTGTGGTCACATTTTCTGCTGGGACTGTATCGTAGACTGGATCAGAGAGCATCCCGAATGCCCATTATGCAGACAACAGTGTAGTGAGCAAAACTTGTTACCATTAAAGTAATTATATATCGTTCCGGTATGGTAGCGCCATGCGTGTATAACTCAAATATTTAATTGTACAAATTTTTTTCAAATTTCGCGGACTTTTTCATGTTGTTATTTGGTCAGGAACGCGATCTGAAATTAGATTAAAAATCTCATCAATAAATATTCATTTGATTCGAAATAATTCACGTTAATTGATACTATGGCGAGTCAAGGATTTTCATTGCCTTACTCGAATGATCTTGAAAAAGAATCGGCCGATGAATACTCTCACACGTTGAAACCAAACAAAAGAAATGGTTCAATTCTGTCGACATTGAACAAATTCTTGAAGAATATTAGTGAAGTTATTTTGAAATATAAGCGTATTCTGCTTTTATTGATAACTTTAGTTCTTTTGTCGCTCTTCACTTCGGTGCCATTTATTCCTCATTTAAAAACGTCGAGTCCCAAACTTGTTATTATTTTAGCTGCTAATGAAGGTGGAGGTGTTTTAAAGTGGAAATCTCCTCAAGAATGGTCAGTTGAACGTTCTTCGATTGCCAACAAAAAACAATACGCCAAACAACATGGGTATGGTTTAACAATCAAGGATATGACCATCAAAAAGAGATACTCGCATGAATGGAGAGAATCATGGGAAAAGGTGGATATAATGAAACAAACAATGAGACAATTTCCAGATACTGAATGGTTCTGGTGGTTGGATTTGCATACTTATATCATGGAACCTCAATTATCTTTGGAAGAACATTTCCTTAACAATTTAGACAATGCCACTTATAGAACTTTGGAAACTTTCAATCCTTTGGGTTTACCTATTGATCTTCCATATGTTGATTATAGTCTGCCAATTGACATGGTTATTACTCAAGATTGTGGTGGTTTCAATTTGGGTTCCTTTTTGATGAGAAGACTGAGCTGGTCTGAAATGTTATTGGATGCATGGTGGGATCCAGCCATGTATGAACAAATGCACATGCAATGGGAACATAAGGAACAAGATGCTTTGGAAACAATGTATACTCTGCAGGCTTGGATACGAGAACGTATCGCTTTTTTGCCATTGAGAGCAATTAATGCGTTTCCACCTGGCGCTTGTTCGGATAAGGCCGATGATCCTCAATACTTTTTCCAAAACCATGACTTTGTTATCAATATGGCTGGTTGTGAATATGGAAGAGATTGTTGGGGTGAAATGGAACACTACAAGGCATTATCGAAAAAACTCCACCAAAAATGGTACAAGTTCTGGTGAAAACCAACGAGTTTTCTTTTCGAGAATACATGTTTATTATTTTCTATAATTGTATCCTACTAATAGATATACCTTATACCTTTGATCGTATATACCCTTGGTCGTGTAGAAATCAATTTTTGAAACTACTTTTTTTTTCATGTTTTTGCTTTTGGGGTGCTTGTTTATGAATTTCTCTATACACACTAATATTCACGGTCTCCAAAAAGATTTCAATATAATAGAAAAGAAGTTCTGATCAATTAATAGAAACAAGGAACGTTTTATATATCTATTCCTCCCTTCAAACTTCGCTTTACCGCTTCTATTTAGTTTCCAGTCACGTTTCCTTTTATATTTGATTGTTTTCTTTGCCATGTCTGACAATTGGTTCAACGAGAATGCATTTCTGAACACAAATGGCAACAACGGTAATAAATTTGTAAAAGATAACAACGATGACTTCTTCAATAATATATTCGATCTGAACCAGCTAGGTAACGGGAATGCCAATAATGATGGTAACTCAAATGGCAGCACTCATAATTCTGCCACTCCAAGTATGTCAAACCAAAGCATTCAACAAGATCTCAGTCCAGCTCAGATTTTGGGTCAACAACAGCTACCACAACAGCTATCACAACAACAGCAACAGCCTCAACTGGCGATAAGCCCTCAAATGTACTTAAGGCAGGCTCAACGACAACAACAGCAACAGCAAATACAACAACAGCAGCAACCCCAACAACATCAGCAAATACAACAGCAACATCAACAGCAACAGCAGCCCCAACAGCAAACTCAACAAATGGACGCAGCAAAGAAGGAACATCTATTGAAAATGAGGCAACAAATTATGCAACAGCAGATGCTTCATAGACAACAACAGAACCAGCAACAACAGAACCAGCAACAAAGCCAACAATCTCCAAGCAATATCAACTTGATGAAGACAATGTCCCCACAATTGCAAAATGCAAACTCTTCAAGATCACTGGCCCCAGTTCAATCTCAACAAGCGCCGATAAACATGCAGCAACAACAACAATCATCTTTTGGTGCTAGCCCGGTCAATATGATGTCGCCTCATGCTAATAATTTTCCAAGTCAAACTGGTATTTCACAACAACCTCAGCAACTGAATCCCGCTCCACAACAAGCAAATAAGCCACCTCCACCGCAGGTGACACAATTGCAAATTGAGTTATTCCTTACTACTCTTTACGATTTCATGAGCCGTCGTGGTACTCCAATCAACCAGCCACCAATAATAAACAATAAGAGAGTCAACTTGTTCTTTTTTCATATCATCACCCAAAAGCTTGGAGGTCCTCAGCAATTGGTAAAATGGATTCAACAGCCAAATGCATCTCCTCAACAAAACCCTTGGTTTTTGATTGGTCAGAAATTGGGACTTTACGAAGGAGTTAACATGCAAGATCCAAGTGCTAGAGAAAAGATCGATAGAGAAATTAGCTCTTGTTATGCCACATTTTTGTTTCCTTTTGAACAATATAGTCTAACTGTTGATGGTAACAAGGACTTACAAGCAAGAAGATTACAATTTCAAAAGCAGCTTGTTCTAAGACTTCAACAACAACAACAACAACAAAATCAACAACAACAAAATCAACAGGCACAACAACCAAGTTCACTTGTCAATACTCCTCATGTTGCTAGCTCGCATATGTCTCCGCTGCTGACAGGAGTTCAGTCGCCTGCCGTGAACAATATTCCAACTCCAGGATTAATGCAACAAAGCCCACTGTTATCACAAGCACCAACTCCACAGCAACAAAGGAAAATGTCTCGTGCTAGTGTAACATCTGGCCATAATTCTCCTAGTGCAATACAATCCCCATACTTACAAAACCAGCAAATGCCTTCTAGAACTGGTAGCAATTTACTGCAACTGCTGTTACCGCCACAGCAATCTCAACAGCCTCACTTGAACCTTCAACAAGCTCTGCAACAACAGCAGCAGCAATTTATGCAGCAGCAAAGACAGGCCCAGCAGCAAAAGCAACAACAAACTCAAGCAAAGGCTAAAGCCTTACAAAGAGCTCAATATCAAGCTCAAGTACAACAAGCTCAAAATGCTCAAATTCAACAGGCTCAAAGGCCACACCAGTCGCTGCAAAGCCCATTCCCACAATCGACTCCTTCGCAACAAGTATCTCAGAACCCAAGTAGGGTCGGAAGTATCGGAAGTGTATCTGCTCCTGGTGTTGCAAGTGTTGTTCCACCCTCAGTATCAAGTGATGTGCCCGAAACTAGCAAAGGTTCATCTACAGAACCCAATGTTATAAAGAGTTATGTGCCATTCAGAAAAGTCACCGATACTTATGGAGGTTATTCAATAAAAGAATTATCCCAAATTGCCAGTGAAATTGAAATGACGAAGCCAGTATATTTGTTTGCACCTGAATTGGGATCAATTAATATTCATGCTTTAGTCATGGGTCTTAAGAACTATGTTGGTCCAGAAAGTAGTGAAGTTTTCACATCACTTAATTCTTTATTGGTGACTACTTCCGACTTAAACTACACGTTTAGAATTGATGACTGTCTTGAATTGTTAGATTCATTATCGGTTCTAGGTAAAAAGATCTTGAGTCATATTGTTAAACCTTCGTCGCAAAAGTTGCCGATTGAATTCGATGATGCTTCTAGGTCTACTTCTAATTCAAAGATTGATTCTGTTTTTAACAAGTATGTTAATAATTCCGGCTTACGCGGAGAAGAGATTAACTTTGTTGTTGATTCATTTACAGGTGAACTTGTAGAAGATGACGATTATGATGAAGATGAAGACATCGATATGAATGATATTTTTACTATTGAAGACAAATTTGAATCTTCTTCAACAGCTACTCCAAATGAGACATTAGAGGATGAAAAAGTTACATTTAAAATTCCTGACTACATGACTACTTTGCTCAATTTCAGTAAGGAAAACAAATATCATTTCAGCAAAATTCAAACTAAACTGGCTATGGATGAACAGGTAATGATGATTGATCAGTTGATTACAATCACTATGATATTGAGAAACATTTCTTCTGTTGAAGTGAATAAAGCAACTACGGCTGCTAACCCAGCATTTAAAGATTTCTTATTTGCTGTCATTAAAAATGTTGCGATGCATGGTGAAAAGTTTATGTTCCACAGAAAAAGATTATGCTTATTGAAAGATTGTCTTTTAATGTTGGATAATGTCGCCTTCCACCTTGAGTTAAGGAGTATGGAAGAAGCATTTTTAGTTTTTGTTTTGGTAAGCTCATTCGGGCCAAAATTGGATGATGAAAGTATCGAGATTCCACGCACAAGCTTGGAAGTATATTCATATTTGCCTTTTGGTATCGATGCATTCACAAAAATTATAGTGAGAGAGCCCCATAATAGATCTTTAATGCAAGCCGTTTTGGGAGGATCTTTAAATATTAGTTCTGCGTCGGTTTATGCGAATATGAAACCGTTCAATGTACTTAGAGAAGACCAAGTGGAAACACATAAATTGGCAGTTGCATACATTGGAGATGGCGACGATCATGCGTTCAGATCTGGTAGACTTTTAACCAGACTGTTCCAATTGTTGATGAGTATAATTCCCTTTGAAGCAAATAGCTATGAGTTCACTAACTTTATTTTTGCTCGTGCTCCAACGATCTCACAAGCATTATTTGGTGCCAAAATTGTCATTGAAATGGCCCCAGTTGATGATCCAACTGCATTTAGTAACAACAATACTCATAACAACAACAGACTTTCGGTAATCTGGCTATTGAAGAACAAATCTTTGATCCTTAGTAACATGTCTCGTATCACATTGGCGCTTGTTTCTGAAACTGGTAAATATGCAAAGGAACTGAATGAATACAAAGTTCTTACGTTGGTTTTGGGTAAGTCTTTTATCGTTGTGAATTCGCTTGTGGGGAATGCTGTTTCTCTCCGCAATATGTTGTTGCAAGAAAATACTGAAGAAGATAATTCTGCTAACTATAAAATCGACTCAGAATTAGTACTTGAACAAATAGCGGGTATAACCGACATGTCACGCATTGTACCAGACTCGCACTTGGCACTCGATACGTTCTTAGCCCCTTCTATCGATTCTAACTTGAGCAAGGAAGTGATAAGACTCCTTGGATTGTTGAGAGATCTTGACCCAATTAGTTAAATTTGTAATATTAAAACTGTAATAGTAATAAACCTAGCCTAATATACTTCAAATTATTGAGTAAACATCGTCGAACTCTGATTCGTATAGCCCGATGGGACGCCAGATCGATCAATTGTTTCATTATGGAACGCGCGATACGGATACATTGTAGCCGCCATCTACGAATTATTCGCCGACTTCAACTTTTGTGGCTACTATTTTTGTGTCGTTCATTTTGCGCTCATTTCCTAAAAGAGTGCATTCCAGTACTAGATAATTTTGCAGCCTAAAAAAATCAAGCAACTCTTTTTGTTATCATAATTTACCTTAACACAGACGCGCTTGGTTGCGCGATATGGCTTTATAACTGAAAGCTGTGTCATCATTATCGGCCATCTTTCAAGTTCGTGGTTATGAGAGTTTTATAAAGTTTGGTAGTGGAATGTGACCCAGAAAAAGCTGCCCTACGTTTTAGATTATATAGGTATTGGTTATTGCATTACTATTATGTTCGATTTTATCTTTAAATTATTTGAGTAAAACTCATTCAAGTACTATATATCAATGTAATCCCAACTTGTCCATTCTCACTTGAACTGCATTTCTATGTGCTTCCAACCCTTCAACTGCTGCCAATGTCATCACGGCCTTACCAATACTCTTCAAACCTTGCTCAGTGACATTTTGTGAGGTAATAAACTTTTGGAATGTCGCCGTATTAACACCAGAATATTGTCTGGCATAACCATATGTTGGCAAGGTATGGTTAGTACCGCTTGAGTAATCACCACAAGATTCGGGCGATAAGGCACCAACAAACACTGAACCGGCATTTTCAATGTAGTCGGGTACGTATTTGGCAGCATCGTCGATTTGAAGAATCAAATGTTCTGGAGCATATTCATTAGACAAATTAAACGCTTCTTCATAACTTTCAGTGAGCAAAGTGTAAGAGTGGGCAAGACACTTGGCAACGATCTCCTTTCTCGGTAATACCGAAGCTTGACGTTTGATAGCTTCATTAAATTCTTTTAATTTTGCATCGGTCAAATTGACACCGATTAAAATGACTTGTGAATCGACACCATGTTCTGCTTGGGATAACAAATCACTGGCAACAAAGTCGGCGTCGGCGTTATCATCAGCAATAACAAGCACCTCAGAAGGTCCTGCTGGCATATCAATCGAACACAAGGCTTGAGTATCGTTCTGTACATACATCTTGGCAGCAGTGACGAATTGGTTTCCAGGACCTAAAATCTTATCACATTTAAGAACAGATTCAGTACCATAAGCCATAGCAGTTACCGCTTGGGCCCCACCTGCCATAAGAATACATTTAGCACCTAGCTTGTGAGCAACATAAACAACTTCCGGAGTCAACTTACCAGTGGCTCTAGCGGGTGGGGACGCAAGTATAATATTCTTGCAGCCAGCAACCTTTGCTGGAACACCCAACATCATAGCAGTCAGAGGTAACACAGCAGTACCACCAGGGACATAAAGGCCGACATTTTCGATTGGCTTTGCAAAACGAGAGCAGTAAACACCAGGGGCAGTTTCAACCGTCATTATTTCTTCCTTTGGTAATTGTGCCGAATGGAACTTTTCGATGTTGGCCATTGATAAATCGATTGCTTCCTTCATATCAGAAGAAATCTGCATTAACTCTTGAGGGAAAGGAGCTTCTAAAATAGGAGTGTCCAATTTGACACCATCAAATTTCGCAGTAAGCTCAATAAGTGCTTTGTCACCATTTTGTTTGACTTGTTCAATTATAGGTAAAACCAATTTCATGATATCTGAAGTTTTTTGAACAGGTCTCTTCAATGCGTTTTCAATTAATTTAGAATCGGAGCCCTTCACACGAATGGTTTCCATAGAATAATCAAGTGTGACTTCTGGAGTAGTCGAATCAACTTTCTTCTCAATGTACTGTGGCTTTGCATCTCCCTTACGTCTGGTTACCTTCAAACTCTTGATATCCAAGTTCTTTTCAATATCTGCCAATCTGACACCATTCTTAATTGCCCAAGTCATCACAAAGTAAATCAAATCGGCAGCTTCCCAAGCAACTTCATTTTTATCATTTTGTTGACCAGCTTCAATCAATTCATCCAATTCTTCCTTCAACTTTGCAATCAACAACTTTTCATCATTAAACAATCTCTTTGTATACGAACCATCTGGGGCATTCTTTAACCTATCAAATAAAGTGTTGTCCAATTTGTTCAAGCCAGAACCGGGGAACTCACCGAACAACTCGGAATCTTGGAAGCAAGTGACATTCTTGTTTAAGTGGCAAAACCCAAACCCTTCTCTTGATTCAACCACGAACTTGACAACGTCAGAGTCACAATCCTTTTCCAATTTGACTAAGGTTTGAGTAGCTCCCGAAGTTTTGCCTTTGTACCATAATTCGTCACGACGCTTACGGGATTGATAAACACCTTGACGTACATCGATTGCCGCCTGAATTGAATCAACAGATGAGTATACAACTCCCAAAGCGGTGTTTGCAGGAGCAGGGCTGACAACTAAAGTTGTGAAAAGGCCATCTGGACGGTCAGTTGTCAAGGTAGAAGTAAAGACTTCACCAATGTTGATTTTACCCTCCCCGGTAGAAGTCGTCAAGTTGTCTGTACCGATTAATGGAATATAGCCATCTTTTGCAAACTTATTTGCTTGTTCTTGAGTAGTGATGTTACGGATAAAGATCGATTTGTTACCTTCATCAGAAACATTATTTTGTAGTTTTTTGTCTAATTTCTTCGAAACAATAATCGAAGCTTGTGAAGTGACAATTTCGGTTCCAATATCATTTTCGTCTAAATCAACTATGAATCTATGTGTTGGTAAACCAGCCTCAACAGCACCCTTAAAATCGGCCTCAGAAACAACAACACGTGCAACACCGATATTAAGCAAATCCACAATTTGATCTATATCGATATTTTTGGTTGCAGTGGTATCAATATAAATATCCAAACTAGTAGAAAATTGGTGAATAAAATGTTTCTTTTGCTTCTTATCAGTTGGAATAGCTGCAAAAGGTAAAAGAATGTGGCCAGTAACAGAATATTTCTCGAGCAAGGACTCATTGCTTGGATCAACCAAGTATGGTAATAAGGGGAAAGTCATCTTCAATCTGCCTTCAATTGATATAGAACTGAAAATTTTATATATTCGAAAAATAGTGAATCACCGTTGATTATGTATGAAGTTTATCTGGCCCATATACAGGAATCAAATTCTGAGTCATTTTGAAAAGGCCCTATAAAAAATATCACAATACATAATCTTTGCTAAGGCTTTTAAAACGAGTCAAATTACATACATTTTTATCTGTTTGTTTCTTTTTTAAATGTCAACTCTCTCTTATCCATCTACAAAAAGATTAGAGAGATGAAGCAGAAAATAATACAACAAATTAATAAAAATAGAAGAATAAACATTTTCAGTGATTTTTTTAATCGATCTTAACATTCTTCAAATAATTTAATAGATATAGCGGTTTCAAATAATAAAAATTAAAACAAAAATACAAAATATGTGCATATATATAATCTATATATATACACATCTATTCCTCATCTTGTTTTGATTCAGCTGGAGCAGCTGGAGCAGCAACTGGAGCACCTTGTTCTTCAGTTGGAGCTGGGGCTTCGGATAAATCAGTCCACAAGGTTAAGTTATCCCTTAATAATTGCATAATTAAAGTAGAATCCTTGTAAGAATCTTCAGATAAAGTTTCCAAATCAGCAACTGCATCATCAAAAGCTTGCTTGGCCAAATGACAAGCTCTGTCTGGAGAATTCAAAATTTCGTAATAAAAGACAGAAAAGTTTAAGGCTAAACCTAATCTGATTGGATGGGTTGGAGGCAATTCAGTGACAGCAACATCAGAAGCAGATTTATAAGCTTCCAATGATAAATCAGCAGCTTCTTTTCTCTTATCAGAAGTGGCGAATTCAGCCAAATAACGGTGGTAATCACCCTTCATCTTATAGTAGAAAACCTTTGATTCACCGGTTTGAGCTGAAGAAATCAAATGATTCGACAACACAGAAAGAATATCTTCACAAATCTTAGATAATTCGGTTTCAATCTTTGATCTGTATTCTCTAATCAAATTAACTTGATTTTCATTACCCTTGGCATCTTCCTTTTGTTCAATAGAAGAAACAATTCTCCAAGAGGCACGACGAGCACCAATGACGTTCTTATAAGCAACAGATAATAAGTTACGTTCTTCAACGGATAATTCTTGACCAGAAGAAGCAACGGCTTTCATGTTTTCAACCATTTCTTCATAACGTTCGGCTTGTTCGGCCAATTTGGCAAGATAAACAGAATCTTCACGGGAGGTAGCCATTGTTTATGTTTTCTTAAGGAATTGTTAGTACTAATAGTTATAATTTTATGTTGAAATATCAATTGATCAAATTGAATTGCTTTATATTGAATTGAATGTATTGTTGATTGCGCGTATGTATTTGGCAGATTTGTTTTTTGTTGTTGGAATCGTGATTTGTCGACGACGAAAAAAAAAATAAAAAAAAACCAGAAAAAAAGAAACAAAATTATCCCGAAATTCCCGACACCCAAAATCGCTTTACACAAATCCCTGTTCTTATTTTTGCCTCTAAAGTTTGTGTTGTTGTTTGGTGTAATAATTGATTCCAAATCAGAGACAAATTTAATGAATTGATTTCTTCTCTAGGTTTCATTTGTAGTATGGAATGACTCTGAAGTGAGCGATTGATGTACTGTTTTTGAGTCGATATTTTGGGACACTTTGCCCCATTTTTTGGTCACTTAAAAGTGACACGTAATTTCTGGGATCAACAGTCATTAAGAAGGTGGACATTCGTATAAAGATTCGCATATAGATTCGCATACAGATACTTGATTGGATTGTATACTAAGGTGCACGTCAGAGGCAGCACATGAACGCAATCAAGCATGCGCCTTCAAAACATTTCAGCAATTCAACATGGATAACCGGAGGTATGCAATCGATTGATATGACAAAACAAAGTATACATACACTTAGTATATCTAGATAGTTTGATTGGGTATGGTAAGATTAAAATGAAAATATAAAAAAATTTTGAATTTGATTGATTATAAAAAAACAAAGGGGTTTACAGTGTAAAAAAAATCTAGGTATATAAATAAAACAAACCTCAGATATATGGGTTCGAGTATATGCCAGATAAAAAGTCGAGATCACTTACGAAAGCAATCATTGTATGTATTAAAGTGTGAGGTTTTTTTTTGCTCTTACTGTGTCTTTTCTTTTTATTCGTCAACAAGTCTGCAGGATAAGTATGTGAATTTACAGTTTTGAATAGGACAACATGTAAAAAATTAAAGCGTTTGTGCTTGTTGTTAATTAATAGTCTTTCCCAAAACAGCGATATTATGTAATTCTCCTTTCTAGTGGCTTGATCCTCTAAATTAAGAGATGGAGGGGGAGTATAGTTGAGCCAAAAAAAAATGGCAAGTGGGGCAATATTAGTTAATCTCTAGCCACAAAATTTAATATCGAGAGGGGTTAAAAAGTCAACAACGCCAAAACTTACCGATATTTTGATGAAGTATTATTTTAACTAAAATTCTCACCCCTCTATTAAAATCATACGTAATATGATATACATTAAATAACTAAATATACATTAACTCCAATTTCTTCCTTAATTATCTAATTCCATAGATGCAGTAGTTTTCTTGAATGATGTACATTCTCTAACTTCGATACCAAAACGTGCATCCTTACTTAATTGAACAATTTGTTCAATCGATTCCAAATATTCACCCTTTAACTTGTAGTTTGAATGAACAAAACTTGGTTGACCATGACCACTCAATCTTAATACATGGTTGTCAACATTGTTAATAAGAACACTGCTAACTTCACGTACGTTACTAATATTAATACCATTCTTGGCAATTTGTCCTAAAAGAAGTTGAGAAACTCCCAATCTTGGTAATGGAACTTCCATACCTGGCAAAACTTGCTTGGTAGCATCGATCCCATAAGCACCTGTTGGATTGGCTGATAATAATATCTTTTCCAATGGAACAAATTTGGTGATTTGAATAGGTTTAGATTTAATCAAATGTCTATTATGCATTTCACTCATACCGATTTTATTCTTTTTCAATTCGGTCAAAATTTCTGTATTATCAATTTGATCTTCTTTTAATGGGAAACCCTTTGTGGTGTGACTTAATTTAAATGGATAAACTGATAAAGTTCTATCAATTTCATTCAATAATTTTCTACTAGTCTTTAATTTTAAAGCATGGTTAACAACAACATCTCTAATATAAATGGTGCTCTTACTGTTGAATTCCTTCTTATGGTTCTTACCAGTAAATTCATCAACTTCTTGTGTAGTAATGATACCAACATCTTCCAAATCAGAAACTGATGCCATTCTAATATCAACTTGATAAACTTCACCGGCTTCAACAACAAATTCATCGGTTGGAATGGTATTATCACTAGATTGTTTAACACCACCATTCTTCTTCTTGTCACTCAATATCAATTCCTTATTTAAATTGCTCTTTGATAATAATCTTTCTTCTTGATGCGATTCATCCCAAACAACACCCTTAAAGTCTCTTTCGGCAACAATCCCTTCGGCTTGACCGGCTAAGAACCTCCTGACACGTCTAACCTTACTTCCTGGTAAAACAATACAGTTGAAGTTTTCAGCAACAAAATCGACAAGCTTTCTAATCATGCCACCAGTAACTTGAGCTCCAAATTGTTGTTGTAAATAAGATGGGATCTTTTGAGGAGCCAAACTTAAACCTAACAAGGAAACAATGGTTTCATTGGCAATATGAGAAGCACAAAGGGCATCGGCATTCTTGCCCAAAAGTGGACCGGTTGGTACATTACTACCACTTGGATATATCACGACAGTATGAGATACAACAGAAGTGTAACCATCGATTTGAACACCAAGAGAAATGGTGGCAACATCACCAGCTTTGAAAATATATTCACCTTCATTATCAATTTCTGGAGAAAATGCACCACCAATCAATTCATTTAAATCAATAGCAGTCGGTTGTGCAATACCTTTTTCATTTACATCTGAAGTGTAGACAGTGTTCAACATCTCAACTAAGTAAGAGTCAGTCTTCAAGCACAACTCTTGGATGGTGTAAAGACCTCCAGTTTTTGAATAATGATAAGAATCATTGATCAATTGAACAATATAAGTCAAACCAGCTTGTGTAATTTCACCAGCAACTCTATATTTGTCAATAATAGACTCATTGAGAACGTTACGTTCCTTAAGAAGCACATTGGCATCGTCCTGGTGGACAGCAAGTTGTTGGTTTTGCATCTTAAAATCTTTATATGTCTAGAAAGATAAATATGTGAAGACCTAATTTTTTTTCCGCATAACTCATCTCTTCGCAAAATCAAACAAAAAAAAAGCATTTTTCAGATTTTGATAGTAAACTGAAAATTTAAAAAATACCGACAACTGCAGGATTCGAACCTGCGCGGGCAAAGCCCAAAAGATTTCTAATCTTTCTCCTTAACCACTCGGACAAGTTGCCATTGATCTATGGTTTGCGAGTTATCGGAAGATTGATCCCGTCTTTTGAAAAATTTCACTGCAACGTGGACTTATTGTACCACTGAAAACTGAATTTCAAAGACGAGAAGGAAGGAGAAAACATTTGTATCCAAGCAATTGAATCGATGAAGACTATGTTCGATTTACGTTGGTTACTTATATTCACAGCCAAAAAATTAGCACGCATCCCATATTTTTGAGTAGCAAGATTGCTTTGTGGTGCAAATATTTCTTTGCGCATTTTACCTATATTAAAGTCCTCCGGTAATTTGTGGTGAACGAGGTTTCATAGATCGAACATCGAAACTGAGGTTCTCTCTGAAGAAGACAGAACCTGTAATTAGAAGACTACTTCCTGGATGTAGAAGTGCGTACCTAATCTCTTGATGTAAAACCTTCTCTTTCCCAAAGTGTCTCGACATTCTTTACGAAATGTGTTTTCTCAACGCTAATATTTAAAAACCATATCTTTCAGTATCCCTTTACAGTTTTATTAGCACTCGTAGCATCTCTATACACTGTTCAACCTCAACAAATACCGAAGATTTCTCTTTTATGTAGCATCTTCTCAACAGAGTTATATTTGGTGCAACATAGAAAATGTTAAATGGTGGCTTTTTCAATTACATATTAGCTGAACCCTGGTTATGTACAAAGATTAGTATTATAGTTTTCGAAAAATTGACTTTTTTTTTGTAAAAATTCGCAGCCAATTGTGAGAACCATTTTGATATGTCAAAAAAAAAGGCCACACTCGGTAGCTTAAAAGAGAGAGATCGCTCAAGCTCCATGAAACATTGAATAACACCAGTCTTTAAAACCATTGTACCTTAAAATTTCCTAAAGACAAGTTTTCGTTTTGTGATTTTTAATATTTAATTATCGAAAAAAATAATGAAGGATGCGAGGTTCGAACTCGCGCGGACAACGTCCAGCAGATCTTAAGTCTGCCGCCTTAGACCACTCGGCCAACCCTCCACTTTATGTGTTTTTAAACAGGATGGAACTACTCATTAAAGATTTTGAAAATATGTTCACGCTTGAAGACATTAATGATCGAATATACGGAGCTACAGTATACAAAAGGAGAATTTAACGGTCATACAATGTTATTTTCATACTTCTCGATCTAAATAAAGCATTTCTCCCTTCAATGATAACCCCATAAATTTCTAACTAAATCTTTTATGGTGAACCAATGAACACAATTGTGTAAAAAACGGTATAATTGAACACAAATTATTCGAAAAACAATCCGCCCATTAGTCAGAGAATTCATAATGAAGGCATGTAGAAATATACCTGTAGTTTTTAAAAGCAGATTGTTGATCAAAAGCCTGGCGGAAATTCTTGGCACTTGGTGTATATGGAACTAGGTTCCTGATTTCGATTTTGTGAATTGAGATCGGATACGGTGTCTCATACCGCAGTAGTTAGTGTCTCGATAGTGGCAGTGCGAATATTTCATATTAAAGTAGCGCATTTTTCACGAACATCAATAGTTAGATCAGCAGCCTATAAAAGGAATATCATTTGGACAACCCGCAAGTGATGTTATTGGTCGTTTACTTACCTGTTTTGGCTCCAAAGCTAGACCCTTTGTGGACTTAAAGCATTAAACTCACTAGTATAAGAGAGGTCTAAAGGTGGTGCAAAATCATATAATAGATAATTGTGATGTTAGATTATTGATGCAAGCATTATTTTCAATTGGAATTTTTTTGTACATTTTATTTTGCAGCCATGTTAAAATTCGAATTTTGTTTAAAGTTTTGAACATCTATGTACCTATATAAAAACTATATAAAGCTGAAATCAAAAGTGAATTCAATATTTTGGTAGTAGAGTACTCGAAAGTTTGTTATGAGTAGAATGTTCTCTTAAAGCATTTTTGTTCTTTAAAGAAAAGTTCAATAGCCATTGATTTGTGTTTCATAAAAAAATTATTTTTATTTAACGGTTTATTTTCATGCTTTTGAATTAAGCAATCCAATCCCAATTGTAAGCCATTCCGAATACTTTTGATTTAAAATGATTATTGGCATACCATATGTACGTTTTGATTTCGGTTTCAATCAACCAAGCATCTGATTTAAATTGAAGGTAAGAGTGCCCTAACCTTTTTTTTAAAACAAGCCACTCCCAATCAAGGTCAGACTTCCCAGATTTCAAAGAACAAAGGAGCATGGCTACCTTCTGGCGAATCCTATCTCTATAGCTGTATGAGGTAATTTCTATGCCCGTTTCATCAAAAAGGTTGTATTCCAGTTCAGAACAAGTGGAAAGTTCGAGCATCAACGATGAAATGTCGAAGTTTTCATTATTGGCATGTCTCTGAGCTTCTGGTTCATGAAAGTATTTTGCAATCTGAGTATTTGTAGCGGATTCACAAGTAATTTGAGGCAGGAAATATGCAGTGTTTACGCGAGCGGCAAGTTTTGTCAGGGGATTATAGAGTCGATCATCATATTTTGAAATGTTCAGGTCAAAATGAACATGTTTGGAATTTGCAGTATTATTAGGAGGAAAGGTATTCCGTCTTTTTAAGCATGATTTTAAGGTAGCAGCCAGTTCATTGTTGGAGTTTAGGTCAAAATGAACATGTTTGGAAGTTGTGGTATAATTAGGAGGAAAGGTATTCCGTCTTTTTAAGCATGATTTTAAGGTAGCAGCCAGTTCATTGCTGGAACTTAGGTCAAAATGAACATGTTTGGAAGTTGTGGTATAATTAGGAGGAAAGGTATTCCGTCTTTTTAAGCAGGATTTTAAGGAAGTAGTCCATTCATTGTTATTGAAATTTGGAATCTCCTGAATTATGCCAGCCACTTTATAGCTATCAATTGAGTACTTGCAAGTTGGGACATTAATATCATTCGATTTTTGGGTCAAACTTTCCCGAAAAGCAAGCGGAGTCTCACAGGTCTCAAAGTCAGTAGATAGTTGGTCTTTGGGTACTGCAGGTTCCAAAGCGCCAACTTCAACATTCTTTGGAGAAGTCAGACCGGTCTCTTGTTGATGCAGAGAAACATGGGCAAAAAAGGAATCTGGTATTGTGTCACCGTCGAGTAAACCAGTTAAGGAAGAGGTGATGGAGTCAATAAAAGATACGAAGGATGAATCTTCTGAAGGTGGATTGGAGGGGATTGAGGTTTGTGGAAGGGGCATTGAGTTTCTTGGTAGGGGGATTGAGGTTTGTGGAAGGGGCATTGAGTTTCTTGGTAGGGGGATTGAGGTTTGTGGAAGGGGGATGGACAAAACTGTGACTGAGTCAATCGAGGCAAAACGCTCATCAGCGTAAACATGTTCCCTTTTGATTTTGGAAAAGATTGATTTAACTTTGGCTTTGAATGAAGCTCTTCTTCCGTGATGGACCTTGAGTTTGGTTGGATCGGTCGTTTCAGACTTAGACACAAAAAGATTCTTGATCCTTGAAACAGCGCTGTTTGATTTGATAAATTTCATCGTAAGTGAGTTGTTCGTTTGATTGTATGATTTCTTTCTTTCGGAATGTTTGATATTAATCTCGGATCAGAAAGTGGAAATGAATAGTTTGAATTTTTTTGAAAAACCAATTTTTAGTGCAAACTTATATTTATAATGAAAAGGGATCCAGAAAAAGTCTGTGTACAAATGCATTTGTGGACATAGATAAAAAAAAAGGTTATACTTTCTGACGAAAATATTTTTCGCAGCCAAAAAAAAATCTAGATTTCAAGATTCAACCAACCAACAAAACAGCCAACCAACCAACGACAAAATGGTGGCTCCAAGGTCAGCATGTTGCTTTGTGTAGCAATTGGGTGAATTACACTCCAAGTAGTAGTACTTTCTCTGGTAATAGTTTCGCAGGAAATTCTAGATCGCAAGGATTTTCTTCTAGAAAACAAACTTGCAGCCAGGAAGCTCGGCACCAGCACCTCGGATAATAGTTATATCTAGCCATACTTTAAGCAGGCCTCTCTTTACTAAGAATATTTCAAGGTAAAGAGTTTAGCAACGGTACATCGCGATGTCGTGTATCTCAAGACTGATTCACCTTAAAAGATTAAGAGAAAGTGATTTGGTCTTAAAGACCTTCCATTTGGAGTACATGGGATACTTGTAGTTGTTGATCATTTGGTAGGATGAGGGTTCAGCTGGCAATTTTAGAACATCTTCTACGTTAATTTCGAACCTTAAATCTGTCCTAATGAGTAGTATAGTCTTCATTTCTAAGTTGACCAAGTTCTCGACCTTGACAGATTGAAGAAACTTCCCTATAGATTTGGTTTGAATCACTCTGTAGTTGTGTTTTAGACTTTCAATATCCACTAGAGCATTATTTTGGGGGATTATGTAGTCGTACCGCTTTAGTTTGAAGGAATCAAGAAACCTCTTTAAATATAGTAGAGTCAAGTCTGAAACTAGGTCCTTTTGCGGTCGACTAATCACGGGAAAAAACTCCTTGTTTATTTCATAAAACTTGAGGCTCACTCCAGATCTTTGTAAGGAAACAAAGTTGTTCTTATCGTACATCGACACTACCTGTGAAATCGGTATTGCTTTTGTTTGAGAAGATTCTGTGTACTTGTGTTTGCTCACGATACTTTGCAATGAGGATGGAGATGAGCACAGATGTAGTTGTTGGACCATTTTTTTGATCTTTACGTTGTCTTCTTTGGTTGCAGTTTTGATCAGCTTGCTTATTTTAGATATGGTGTTGATATTAATACTCTGCAAAGGTGTCCTATGACGCGTCTGCTGGTTGCGCGTTCCAACGTATGTTTCCGAGGACCTGGGATTCATTGAAATCATCCGTTTCGAATTGACCGGCTGAACTTTAACATCGAGACGGTCATTGGTTCTTTTGAGCCCGCTCATTCCTTTGGTGCGTTGGTGTTGAAGTTGATACGCGCATTTTTCAAGTTATTTTTATACGCGCCAAAAATAGAGGTGGAAATTAGCACTACAACTACTTGCTTATTCTCTATATGTATACTAAATCATTTCTCTATATGTATATCACTTCTTTTTATGCCTCAATATTTTGGAAGGTGGCGTGTTGTCCGTGCTATTACTCTGAGACGACGCGTGGTCATGGTTTGAGAGATTGCGATGATGGTGCACACCACGAGAGTGGTGTAAACGTCCGAATAAATTATGGCCGGTCGTAGTGAAACCTTTACGCAATTGAGGTCTTTGATTTTCGAGAGGAATCAGCAACTTGATCTCTTCATTATCATCGTCGAAATACTTTGGTGCAGGTTCTTCCAAGACATCAGCTTCATCGTCATCCTCCAATGCTTGTGCATATGTGGGAACTTTACACAACCTAGACACATCCAAGTTTGGACTGACCATCGGAACAGATGATTTATCGGGTTCTCTGCTTCTATTCATGTCTGCTTGTCCCGTACTCAGATTTGTTGAAAGTGCTGTATCAATGTCGAAATATGAAGTAATGTTTCCAGCAACTAGAGTCGGCGAATTTCCAGCACTTTGAATCCTAAACTGTTCAAGCGGTGTTTTAACAGAATTAAGATCATACACTTTATCGAAAATGTGTTTTTGGTATAATGGTGGAGCATCTTCTTCACGATCTAGATCATTATCGTCAATCTCTTCGCCGGCTTCAACACTACTCGAAGGACTTGTGCCCGTTGCATGACCATTACTATTACTATTGCTATCTGTTTCCGTCTCAACAACATGATCCTTCTTATCCTTCTTGAAAAGTATATCTTCTTTTGTTTTATCCAAAACAAGACTATGGTGATCGAAATAGTAGTGTTTACCAATGACATGACCTGCATTTGCACTGATATATACACAAATAGGCAAGTTAGCTCTCAACTCACTAACATGTCCTTCTTTATTTTTTAATTGAACACTGATACGCAACCTATGTTTGACCAGAACCATACCATTCTTCAAGGTACACGTAGGTGTGATTGTTTTCAAATATTCCGAAACTTTGAAATGTGTCTTGATCACCCATTTATCAACACTCAATTTATCTTGTTTTGGAACTGTTAATTGCTGATTCGAGATGATTTGTTCCCAAACAGGAGATTTTCCTTCTGAATGTTCGATGCTATAGTGTTGAACAATACAACCACTTACACCTTTTAAGGCGAGACCTTTGGCTATTGGGATAATCAATATGTTGATAGGTATTGTAGACCCAATTGCAACCCCTTTCTTGTGAAGCTCAACTATATATTGAACCTTTCCGGCCCAAGTGTTTTCAATGTCCATGCTTTCGATCAAGTTGAAATTACTTGGATGTAATGTTCTATAAATTCGTAAAACTTTGTGTGTATGGATTGACTTTTCAAACCGTCCTCTTTCAATCGTGCAGGACATTCTATAAAGGATACTTGAACTGCCCATCCCTTCAACTGTTTGAGGAATATCGGTTGGTAAGTAAACCGTGAATGGTAGGTTATAATTACCCTTTGGAAGCAAAAAAGAATGGTTTGAAGAGGTGTGTACGTCTTGAAATGGAGTGCCATCAACCCCACTCTTGGGCAATTTTAAAATCTTTGACGAGCTATGAGACGAGGCTGATAGTAAAGACAGTACGCTTTGCATATCTGTATTCAATGTTGGTTGAGATTTGGTTCTAAGAAAAGAAGGTCTCTCTGTGCTGTCTGGGGTTGTGGTACCAGACGAATGTTGATAATGCAGCAGCAATGCAACGTCAGATCCATTTTTCGAATTTGTTTTCTTTTCCAACTTTGAATATTTTATAAAAGTATCACCGTAATTACCAAATACAACCTTCCCATGAGGAGATGTCAACAAATTGTCCCAATCCACCTTCAAGATACAAAGCCTATCGTAGAATTGATTTACCACTTGACCCGTTTCCAGACGTTCAAAATATTCGACATTGTATTCACCAATAAGATTCAACTTGATGCGTTTGACATGAATATCTTCAGGGGTTGAGAACTTGACACTGCCTTCAAACGGAACCGATTCTACTTCATTCTCATTGCCTTTGAGAAGGAGCAAGTCTTTGTGCTGCGATTTGAGCTTGATATCAAATAGCGCAAAGTTGATATGATTGTGCTTGAACATGTGTGATGCAATAGACGATTAGTATGAAGTCAGAAAAATAGCCCCAGATTAGTATGCAACCGTCAAAATATAGTCCCAAATTGGTCAACTGTCTAAAAATAGTCACAGATTATTCAACTGTGTCAATTGATACTATGGGTGTACAATTACTATGTAAATACTAATTGAAGCTTGATAAGCTTTACAAATTAATTTGTTTATATATAGGTGTTAAATTTGCTCTGATTCGATGAATCAGGCCCTTCGGAACAAACCATCGTTGACAGCAAGAAATTTTCTATTCAGTTTTCCCGATAACGTCTAATTTTTATTTTTATACTTTCTTTTTCAGTGCGACACCACTTTGTGGTAGTTTCTAAAGAACTCTTCTACAACTTCAACACACCAGTACTCACCTGAAGTTTTCACAAATCCCAAATGACCACCCAAGTCGGTCTCGACCAATATAAGATTCGGATTGTCAACCACCTCCATAACTGGAAGTCTGACCCCAATCGTTGGATCATCGGTCGAATTGATGATCAAGGTGGGTGTCTTGATTTGGTGAATTCTATTTACAGGTGATGCTTCTCTATAGTATTGGAAAGGGTTAGTGTAGTTGATTGATTTGCATGTGAAAATAGAATCGAATTCATAAGTCTTTGTGGCTTTAAACGCTTTTTTCAAATTTTTCTCATTATAAAGTGTTGGATTATGAATCGATAATTCCTTCAAATTGTTCTTGATAATTTTGGCCAAGAAAGTTGTGAGCGAAGGATTGAATAAATATCTGCCGGACCATGATTCATCAACATGGTAAGCAGAATCAACCAAATCCCATGGACACCCAATAAGACAAGAGGCTGTAACAAGCTTTGAATCAGATTCAGATGCATCTTCTTCGGCTAAGAAATTAGCCAAGATGGCTGCACCAAATGAAAACCCAACGGTATAAAGAGGTCTTGTAGGATATCTTTTTTTCAATTCGACTAAAGCTTCTCTGATATCATCTGTCGAGATGGCAGAGAATAATGTACCACTTGTGATCTTAGTTCTAGCACATCCTCTTGAGTTGACAACCACAAAATCCCATTCTTCTTCTGAACAAGTCTTTTCCTTGACATATTCAGCCAAATTCCGGATCAACGGTTCATGACTCCCCCCAGCTAAACCATGGATCACAACAACAATCGGGGTGGTTGAATCATTCTTTTGGTCTTCATTCTTGATCTTACTAGATTCTTCTTGTGTTAAGAATCTGGTTCTTGGATGTAATTTGGGTGAAGATTCAGGAATTGTTTGTTCATATAATTTTTTGAATTGTTCGGTTGACTCGGGTTTCGGAATAACCCAATCCAACGAACAAACACCACCATCGGAATATTCAAATAACTCTCGTCCATAGTGAATCAAAAACTTCTTACCACTATCGGACATGGTATAATACATTGTTTGTAAACTTCCATTGAATAAAAGTGGATGCAACCATAACTTGTTCCTCGGATCAATTATTTTCAAATGTTCCTTAACAAATTGGTCGAGTTGGATACTGCCATCACCGTTTTTTTTGATCAACTGCCTAGAATTCTCTCCAGAAGCATGATGAACCTTGATATTGGCTCTAAACCCCCAGTTTAAGATACCCATTGTAGTTTTTGCACTAAGATTGAAGATGCCTTTAAAATTATTTTAACCGATCTATCTCGGGTACAAAAAAGAAAGAAAAATTTGATCAAATCGGACTTTATATATAATCTCGGTATTAGTCCTGTGTATAATCCAAATATGAAAATACCATGAAGTACAAAGCAAGATGGCGATCTTCCTTACTTAGACGCGATTCTGCATCCTCCTTTTGAAATTCTTTGATAACTCGGTAGCGTACCCCAGAAAGATCGGCAATTTAAAAATCTAGGGTCTTGTCGCGGCTTAGAGTTCGATTTAGAAGATAGACATGAGCCTAAGATCCACCATTGAATGAGTTACTCATAATCAACGGACGCTTTCTCTTAATAGACCGTTCAACTCTGATTCTTGAAAACAGTCATTTCTCGCTCATTTCCGATCTCTTCATTACTACACTGCTTATCGTGGATTTTTATTAGTCTATCCAAATTTATAGAGTTTATTTGATATATGACAGGTCTATTTTTATGCTTTTGCTTCGGATTTTGCCTTTAAATCCCGTTTCAATACTGCAGCCTTGACAGCAGATTTGGATCTTTCAGATGATTGGCTGTTGGTTATATGACCCCTATCATCAAGATCGACCGATCCCGCACTTTCAAAAAGGGAAACTTGGCCAGCCAATAAACCTAAAGTTTCCAATACTTGAGAAGGTTCATTCAAATGTGCCGTAGCAATGGTTTGCTTCGATGCAGGACCAACTGCAACGGGGTATACACCATACGAGCCATATTGATTCTTGGGCAACTCTTTCAAGTGCCATTCAGTTTCAATCTCTTGTAAGGATCTGAACATGTCTTCATCAGTCATGTCATCACCCAAACAGAGCATAAAATCAGGTAATTGTTCTATTGGAACATCATCCCTTGTCTTTGTCTCAGCAGAGGTGTCTTGCTTTGCACCATGTGGGTTCAATACAAGACGTTTAACAATCTCACCCTTATTGACAAATTTAGGTCTTACTTCAATGTTGGCTTTACCAGACATCACCTCAACATCATACTCTTTACCAACAGTTTCTTTCAACTCAGTTAAACATTTTTCAGCTTGAAAAACACCCAATTCAGGATCGGATCTACGATAATGCCATGTCAAGGCAACCTTTTTCCTTTCAATATTGGAACCTGGCGTATGCAAAGTATATTTATGGAATACTTTTTCAACCTTTGATTGCCATGACATATCAAAAGATTCAGCCAAATTCACCCACTCATTAGAACCAACATCTCTCATAAAACACCCATGTTCTGCAGATAAACCAATATTTTTTGATCCTAACCACTTATCTAAAAATACTTGATCTCTACCTGAAATAACCCAAATTTGATTTTTTGGATCAGCAGATAAAGTATCCAAAATTTTATTTAATTTAGAAGATGGAATAGCAGCTGCTGGATCCCGTACAATCGGAGTCAATGTTCCATCATAATCAAACAAGAATAATCTTCGATGTGACATTTGATAATTGCTCAATAATTGAGGTCTGTTTAAAGCAGGTGTATAATGAGATTCATGGGTATGTTCCAAGACTCTAGTAAGGAAGTTCGAAGTCCAGCTTTGAATTGTATTAGAAGTTACTCGTTTGTACAACTTCTCTTCTAAGAGCTTTTTGTCCTCATTGGACATTAACAAAGAATCATTGATAGTTTTAGCAATACCAACCGAATCCCATGGATTGACCAAAATCGCATCATTAAGTACAGATGCTGTACCTGTGAATTCAGATAATATCAAAGGAGAATGATTATGCTTTTGAGACATGACAAACTCTAATGAAGTAGTATTCATGCCATCTCTAACCGAGGTGATCAAAGCCAAATCAGCGACTCGAAGTAATGCCAAATATTCATCCTTATCTATTCTTCTTTGATAGTGTAAAACAGGAATCAGATTTAAATTACCATATTCACTGTTGATGTGATTAACCAATTCAGTAACCTTCTTTTCAACTTTACCTGATTGTGAATACCCAGGGCTTGAAACTTGTATCAATACAACTTTATCTCTCCAT
This sequence comes from Kodamaea alishanica (nom. inval.), assembly GCA_030563745.1. NCBI lineage: Eukaryota > Fungi > Ascomycota > Pichiomycetes > Serinales > Debaryomycetaceae > Kodamaea > Kodamaea alishanica (nom. inval.). The sequence goes on from JAJMJX010000020.1 coordinate 65,331, forward strand.
TCTGGATACATCAGTAAAAACATTTCGAAAGCTTGTAATTTTTGGACGACTCCACGAACAGTATCTAATCTGTCTCTCCCAACGATAATTTTTTTATCTGAATAAATTTCTTGTAAAGCAGTGACTTTTTCATCTACATTACTCTCTTTTGATTCGAATAAATCATGTTCAATTTTTCTTGTATCAATACCAATGGGTAAAGTATAGACATTGATAGAAGAACCATAAGCCAAAACTTTGTTTGAGGTGACTTCACAACCCAAAACACGAGCACAACAAGATAGAAAGTGTCTTTGGAAGCCTTCATATTGGAAGGCAATTGAATCTGCACCCAACATACCATCCAATAATTGTGTTCTCTTCAGCAAACACCGGAAATATTCGGAAGAAGGGAATGGAGCATGTAAATAAAACCCGATATATGCATCAGGAAATTCCATTCTTAATAGTTGAGGTAATAATAACAAGTAATAATCATGAACCCATATGATATCACCAGGTTTATATATCGATTTGATTTTATTGAAGTAAACCTCATTGAATTTGACGTAGTCATGCCAAGCATCCGCTTCTGCTTTACCATTGGATGGTTGACCTTGAATATAATGGAAAACAGGCCATAACACATTCTCAGCATATTGTCTCCATTTTTGTTGATCTCTTCTTAAGAGCCAAACTGGATGTACGTTTTTCGAAGCACTTGCAACTCGAATTCGATCTTCTAAATCAGATTTATCTTGTTCATCCAAATAAAGTGGATCATCTTTAATATTGTCTGCAGTAACAGAAAGTGTTTGATCTTGTTTATTCACCAATTCACCAGTCCAAGCAATCAAATGAGTTTCCCATTCTGTATGTTGTTGTAAAAAGAAATGCGAAGAATAAAGGGCAGAATTACCTCTGATTGGCTCGACTTCCCATGAACTTTTACCATTGACATCTGTACTTTTATAAATCAGTGTTGGAAGCAGGGTCATGACGTTGAGAACACGTCCAGAAAGCTTCACTTTCTTGTTCTCTTTAAAGTCGCGTGGTGACAACACTTTATCATCCGAAGGATAAGCAAATAGTTCATCAAGAGCGGTCATATTTTATGTAACAAGATATTCTAGTTAAGAAGAAAAGACTCTATCAACGTAATCTAACTTTTCGGGCGAAAGAGTAGTGTATGTGCGCTACAAATCAGGCCAACGAGAATTTCACCTTTTTTCCGACTTCTTTTTATTTTTTTGATTGCTTAGAGAGAGAATTAAAAGCAGTTTTATTTGTTCCTCTTGTAGACTTTCCTTATTAGATAGTTTTTGACTTTTCCTATTTCATTCAAATCAGAGATATTTTGAAGATTTCGGGGTTTTCTAAGGAAATTTGTGGAATTGATACGTCTTTGTGGCTGACATTTTTCTCCTCGCACCAGAATTACCCGATTTATACTCCGCACATAACATTGAGTTCACCGTGCAACTAGATGGTGTGATGTCAATCAAATTTATACCAATTTCTCGATAAGGGCGCACCAAATGTGGGGTCACTCTCTATTTCAGTACCACTAACCCAATCATTTGAACATCAACGCTAAAAACCTCTACACAATATTTAAAAACATATTTATTCGCCAAACTGTATATAACTATAACCATTCTTCTTATATTACATGCTATCCATTTCATATTTAAATGTTGGATAGTAAAATAAATTTCCATAAAAGAAAAGCAAAAAAAGCAAAAAAAATCGCTAACAGTAAAACACTAGTAACAGATGATACATGAAAATGACTCTTACAATTCTAAAGATGATATTTTTCTTGTACATCATAGGTTTTATTATGGAACAACCAAAATTAAGATAAAAAACCAGGAAAATAATAAAGACAAAAAGAATAATCACGTATCGGAGCAAAAATGAAGTAACTAATGTTTGAAATTAATAGTACAAACAATTATTGAAGTGAACTATTTAAGCTTGTTCAGACTTCTTGTAATCTTCAAAAGCACTTAAAGCATCAGCAAAATGAGATTCAAATAAAGCATCATCGGCCAATAAAGCCAAGATATCTTCATTATCCAAATCCAACATCATACCGGTGATCTTACCAGCAGCTTCAGCTTCTTGTGCTTGACCAGTAGCAACAATCTTTGGGTATAATTCTTCACCCAAGATTCTCTTTTGTTGATCTTCTGGAACATTAGCAATCAAAGCAGCCAAATCCTTGGTTTGACGCTTTGGTTGACCTTGAGGTGGGATTTGTTGACCTTGTGGACCACCTTGTTGTGGTCTTGGGTAGTAACCACCTCTTTGTTGACGCATGGCTTGACCTTGGAAATCTGGGTAAGCACCTGGTGGAATACCATAAACTGGAACTGGTTGACCATTTGGACCTGGTCTTGGCCATTGTTCAGGTTGACCTCTTCTCATCATCATTTGAGGGTTTGGTGGAAGAGGAGCTTGACCTCTACCACCGTTTGGTGGGAAGAAACCTTGTTGACCAAAGAACATAGCAGGCATGAATTGACCTGGCATACCACCGGTGGCAGCAGCATTTTGCATTCTCATTTGGTTTCTGGCTTGAATTTGTTGAGATAATTGAGAACGTCTAACATCTTTACGTTGAGCAAGAGCAACATACAATGGCTTACCGTGAACCATTCTTTGGTTCATTTCGGTGATAGCCTTGGTGGCTTCTTCTGGAGAAGAGAAACAAACGAAACCGAAACCCTTAGATTTACCGGTTTCATCAACCATAACCTTGGCAGAAGTGATGGTACCAAATGGCTTGAATTCTTCTTCCAAACCTTCAGAGTCAACAGTATCATCCAAGTTCTTAACAAACAAGTTAACACCTTGGTACTTGGAGATCTTTTCCAAACGGGCAGTTTCAAACTTCTTCTTCAATTCTTCCATTCTTTCTCTCTTCTTTTGAGCTCTACCAACATAAATCTTTTGACCGTTGATTTCCTTATCATTCAAAGCTTCAACTGCAGCGGTAGCAGATTCATGAGATTCATAGTTGATGAAACCGAAACCTCTAGACTTACCTTCGGCATCTTTTTCCAAATAAACAGAAGTAATAGCACCATGTTCAGCGAACATCTTTTCGAATTCTTCATCAGTAACTTCCAATGGAATGTTCTTAACATAAATGTTGGTGAAGTTAGCTTTCATTTCTTCAAACTTAGATTCACGGTCTTGCTTGGAGATATGTTTACCAACGTAAACTTCCAAATCGTTCAACAACATACCGTTGACGTTTTCAACAGCAGCTTCAGCAGCTTCAGCGGTTTCATAATGAACGAAACCAAAGCACTTGGACATACCCATTTCATCGGTGGCAACCTTACAAGATAAGATCTTACCGAAAGCGGAGAAAGTGTCATGAAGAGCCTTGTTGTCAATAGCTGGGTGCAAGTTCTTGATGTAAATGTTACCATCACCGTTTCTTCTCAAAGATGGGTCTCTTTGAGACCACATGATACGACATGGACGACCTTCAATTGGAGTGTAGTTCAATTCTTCCATGGCACGTTCACCATCATCGAGTTTATGGAAGTTGACATAAGCGTAACCAAGAGATTTCTTGGTGACGGCATCACGACAAACTCTGATTGAAGAAACTTGACCAATTGGGGAAAAGATTTCAAAAAGAGTGGCTTCATTAATGTTTGCATTCAATTCACCAACATAAAGAGAAGCAGAACTGTCGGCAACGGCAGATGATTCAGAAGCTTCTTCTTCACCAGAAGCGGCTGGAGCAGCAGAAGCTGGAGCAGCAGCATCAACTGGGGTCTCAATAGACAACTTTTCCAAAGATTCTTGGACTTGGTTGGTTTCGGCGGCAGACATGTTTTTTGAGGGGTGTTTTTTGATTTTTTTACTTTTTTTAAAGACTTTTTCGAATTTTTTTAGGTTTTTTTGAATATTACACTTATAATATATATAAAGGACTTTATATATAAATGGTAGTGGTATCTAATAGAGACTTAAAAGATACTTTAGTTTATCCTGGGATTGGATGTTTGATCAATAAAACGGGTGTATTGATTTAGAACTTGATGTTAATTCTAAAAGAAAATTTTTTTTCTCTTCAGTCGCCCCTTCTTATAAAAAAAAAAAAGAAAATTTTTCACTGTCACTAAATTTTATCAGCGGTGGATCAGTGATAGCAAGAAAGGTAGAGGGGGGATACGTGGGAGGAGGCGATGAGTAGTAAACGATTGCACATGAAAGTGTTTTCTTTTGGTACAGCAGCGAACTCACTGCCATCTGATACTGAGGTGACACCTACACTGTGAAACCTACACTGTGTCGCCTACGCTTTGAAACCTACTCTGTGAGTTCTCATAGGCACAACCTTTTTTCAGGCTGTCGCACCGTTCTTGATTTCTTTTTCTTTTTCCACTAAAAGATTGCGCCCATGTTTGTGTACAAATTGTTTATCATTTTTTTGCAATGCGAGATGAGCTTCTTACCCGGATAATTTATTTTGCATCAATTGACTTGAAATGATTCAAAATTACAATATATTATTACTAAACGACTATAATACACTAAAAAAGGCGAGAAAACAACAGTCACTTTTTCTTGTTCTGTTTAATTCTATTATACATTTCGTTGATCTTACGACTTGGGACCTTTGCTGGCCAATATAAGCTGGCATATGACCATAAATGCTTTCTAAATTTCTCTTTTGACTCGCCTGAAATGAAATCTCCGATAACAACCAATTCTTTTCTAAGTGTATTGGCCCATTCTTGTTTATCCAAACCTTTATTACCACGATGTAACTTCATAAGTGATTTGGAAACAGGTTTTAAAGTCGATTTACAGTGTGATTCATCCATACTTTCATACTCTAAATCATTAACATCTTCATCTTTATTGCCGTTCTCTTCCACTTTGGAGTGACTTGAAGACTGAACTGTTTTGGGCAAATCAGAAAGTTTCTTCTTTTGTTGGTGCAGTGGTTGTGAAGGTTTCTTCGATGGAGCTGGTGATTCAACTTTTGGTTTTCTAATTCTTTTCTTTTGACCTCCATTCATTGATTCATGTTGTTCTTCTCCATTCAATAATGTGAATAAATAATCAACTCTTCTTCCTAAATGTACAGAACCTGGTACTTTCTTCGAAGCCTTGTTTTCAACTTTAACAGTTGCAACTGTGGGTGTTTCTAAGAATAATTTATTTTGAAGTCCCAAAACAGGATCATCTCTGATTTGTATCCAAGATCCATACCCAAACTTATAAACCCCAACCAATAACATGGCATCATCTCTAGGTGTCCATTCACAAGACCAAGATTGGACCAGTTTGGGTATACGAGGTAATTCAAAACTAGTTGGTTTTTCCTTAACAATCATGTTATCAAGAAGTCTCATATCCAAAGGTCTGGTAAGAACTAATTCTGCATTGATATTTTTAACACCTTGATATTCAAATAATACAGCCTTTTTTTCCTTCTTTTTGGCCAACCATAATGCTGTTGATCCATTACCATCTTTGTTTTCCATGGCCTTTCTTTCTAATTCAGCCAAAGCTTTGATACGACGAGTTTCTTCTTCTTTGACCAATTGTTTAGAAGTATTTATAATCTCATTATAAGCATGCTTAATTAAAACAGGATTCTTATTGGTAATACTACCTTCTTCAACTAATTGTTCCCATTTACCAGATAAATCACCCAACCTAAGAATAGATCTGTAAATCCCTCTAATTTCCTTTTCAGATAATTGGTAATCACCAGCAGTTCTTCTTCTACTTCTTTTGGAAGAATCTTCATCTTCATCTTCACTTACAATTCCAGATGCTGTACCACTAACATCACCATTTTCAAATTTACGTACTGCAGCTTTACGACGTGAAAACATGGCGATTTGTTCTTCTAAATAAGCTTCATCTTCACGTTTCTTTTCTTCGTCTTTTAATTTGGATAATTCTTCTTGTGGAATGATATCATCCCATTCAATATCTGCTTTATAATCGGTCACTTCAAATTGTTTTAAAAATTCCTCAGAACCTAAATTTGATTCTCCTAAATCTGGAGTAGTTACATGATCTTCTGCATGATTTAAAACTTCATCCAAGTTCAAATCTTCTAATTTTTTTTGATTATCATTTGCTTTAAACATATTACCAGCTCCAAATTTTAAAATTTGACTTAATTCATTTGCAGAAGGTTCAGTTTTAGTCTTTTTGGAATTTGGATCTGTAATACCTAATGAAATAATGGCATATTCTAAAATCATTTTTTTTCTAGCTCTTTCCAAAATTTGTTCTTCAACAGTGTCTTTACTAACAAATCTATAAACTGAAACATGATTTTTTTGACCAATTCTATGTGCTCTTGCCATTGCTTGTAAATCAGCTTGTGGATTCCAATCAGAATCAAAAATAATAACCGTATCAGCAGTCATCAAATTGATACCTAACCCACCAGCTCTTGTAGACAATAAAAAGGCAAAATCTTTTGAATCTGGAGCATTGAAATGATCAATAGAGATTCTTCTTTGAGCAGAAGGGATCCCACCATCCAATCTTTGAAATTGAAGACCTTTAATAGATAAATAATCACCCAAAATATCAATCATACGAACCATTTGAGAAAAAATTAAAACTCTATGACCTTCCTTTTTTAATCTTGTCAATAATTGTTCTAATAATACCATTTTACCAGATGACATAATCATTCCTCTTAAAATGGTATCTCTTGAATGAGATCCAGCCTTGGCTAAAATCCGATTTTCAGCTCCATCAAATAAATAAGGATGATTAGATGCTTTTTTCAATTCACTCATAACATTTAATAATGAAATTTGTGCACCTTTATTCCCAGCATTTAATGCAGCATAATTCTTCGTAATAATATTCTTATAATAATCAGTTTGTAAATCCGATAATTCAACTCTTAAAATTCGTTCTGTTTTCGATGGTAAGGATTTTTCAACATCTTTCTTTAATCTTCTCAAGATATAAGGTTGAATTTTTTTTTGTAAATCTTTAATATATTGTTCTTGAATTGCATCAGTATTTTCAAAATCAATTTCTTGTTCAATATCAAATTTCCCAGGCATTAAGAAATTACATAATGCAGCCAATTCTTTTATATTATTTTGTAAGGGAGTCCCAGTTATAAGAAGTCTATTACCAACTTTAAACAGTTTTAAAGATTCATAAAGTGAAGATTCAGCATTTTTCAATCTATGAGCTTCATCAACTGCTAAAAATTGCCATTTAATAGAACCTAATTCAAATTTATCCTTTAAGATATATTCATAAGTTGTAAGTAAAACATTGAATTTTGGTTTACCATTAACGTTATACCATTCATAATCTCTAATGTTTTTTCTTGCTTCTGTATTACCCAAATAGTAAACACAATTAACATCTGGTGCCCATTTTTCAAAAGTTTCTTGCCATGCTGGGATGGTTGAAAGTGGTACCACTACCAAATGAGGCCCATTTTGTCTTCTTGCATAAATCAACCAAGATAAGAAAGCCACTGTTTGAACGGTTTTACCTAACCCCATTTCATCTGCAAGAATCCCATTTTCATTACGAGACCAAAGAAATGCCATCCAATTTAATCCAGTCAATTGAAAATCTCTTAATTCACCATTCTTTATAAATACTGGTTGTTTAACCAATTTTTCAAACCTTGGTCTACTCGAAAGTGGATAGTTGGCTGATAAATTTGGTAAAATCTTCAGCTTAAGACGAGTTTGGAATTTGGTTACTTGTTCTGGTGCAATCTTGGCAATTTCTTCTGCATCTTCCCATGAACATTCATCATAATATAATCGTTTCCATTTACAGTAGTATTGCAATTTGCTTTCACCTTCAACTTCGATTCTTTCACTATCAACGATTCTTTCAACTTGTGTATACTCGTCTTGTTCATCTCTTCTTCTTTCACGTTCGATATCCATCGCTTCAATATCTTCTTTAGTGGTCAAGGGATCATTCCTAATCTCTTGATCAATAACAATGAATTGTTTGATATAATTATCGATTTTTCTAAAACCTTTGACATCTTTTAAAACAGACCATGCTTCCCAAGTGTTATGTAAATGTGAAGCATCGGTCCATTTAATCTTGAACAAATAATCAAGTTTTGGTTCATTGGTTAATTCGGCATTCTCTTCATTGTACTTATGGTCCATAACAAGGTCAATGTTATGCTCTTCTTCTGCAGAACCTTGTTCGGCTTGTTGATAGTAATAATAATCACCATTGGCTTCATCATCATCATTTTCGTCTTCTCCTCCACTTTCGAGTAAATCATCATCGTTTTCAGTATCAACGGCATAATTGATCAGTCTATTATTTCTTGAAGAAAATCTAACTTCTTGAACAACAGATTTCTTTAATTTCGAATTCCCATTTTTGGCTAATTTCTTTGATTTCTTGATTGTTTTGGCTTTTTTGGGTTTATTGCCCATCATAAAATCATCATCATCATCAGAAACTGCATCTTCGTCGGATTCCTCATCGGCTTCTTCTTCATCGTAGTCGTCGTAACTCACTTTCTTTTTCCTCCTTTTTGGTACACGTTCATCTTCATCACTTTCATCGCTTTCAATAACACTCGCAATATGTCTTTCTCTGTGCAGCCTTCTCAACCCATACAACTCGGGATTGAGAGACGCTTCTTCGGGAATAAACTGTTTGGCCATACGGTATTCAGTTGTAACTCTTATGTTGGGTCGACTTGGACCGACTTGTATTGTACTGTCCTTAAACTGTAACTCTTGTCGTTATCACAAGGGTACGTCTAACCTACCTAGTATGATTGAAAAATTGTCAAATGTTTTCTTCGTCGGTGTCAATACGAACCGTCCGTCTTTAGCATATATAAAGAAACGTATGTTGAGTTCGTTTACCAGTCTAAGGTTACTTGATGCAGTTGTATACAATTGCCAACGTTCGAAGTAAAGAAAAAACGGAAAAAAATTTGGGGAGATTCAACAAGAAAATTTTTACCCAATTGAAGAGAGAAAAAATGTATAGCACCTAGTGTTAAGAGTTGGTAGAGAAGAATTGACGATTATAAAACAACATCTTTCATAATTGTAAAGTATTTTATTAAACTAGAATGGTTGCAAGCTTTGCATTTTACAGTTCCAACAAAACCTTGAATGACTGTATTCATCCGTAAGTGTAATGTAATTAGTTATGGGGCAAAGTCAATTTGTACGTTGACCATGTACTATGACCAATTTCATCAAATCGTGCATAATATCGATCGATTTTGCAGCCAAAAATATAGACATACACCTTGTAGGCAAGTAGAATTCATACTCAAATGAATAGCGTACTTAGATGAAGAAACCTTGTGGCTACTGTATTTCCTTGAAAAGAAATACAATTTTGTATTCAGCACGTATTTCGTTTCCAAAGTTTTACCTCTCATGATCCAGTTGAAAGGTTGACTATCTTTGAGCAACAGCTGGAGTTAGGAATGCCAAATTTACACGAGATAGATTTTAGGACTTCTTTGGACGTACCAAGTGCAGTATTAAAGTTTCCTTTATAATAATCCACGCGTCATTCGATTCATTTGAAACTCTGTCTGTGTAAACATCACCTATCTTCAGCAACTAGAAATGTGGTGAACCATGATAACCACATGTGTCCAGCCCCAAATCTGTAGATTGACCATCATCAATATTGATGGGAGGAGTAGGTTCTTTATTCGGAACCCATCTAGTTGATCATTATACCTAAAGATAGTATCAGAAACAAGCTACCCGTATAACTTCTGGTTGAAGTTTTTTTAATATACTAGATTTTTATTGGCTCTTTGAAATGGACACTTAATTTTAAAAATTTTAGTTACCCGGATTTTAGTCGATCTCGCAATAACGTACACGGTACTTACAGTCCGAACAGTTCTTAAAGAGGCACACCTTCAATGTGAAGACTCCCTTCTTAACTTATATCAAGACGAACTTCCCAACTTATACGAGAACGTCACTTCTCAAATTTACAAGACGCACTTCTCAACTTTATAAGACTCACCTCCATTTATACTTTACTGTGTAGACTTTGCCAACCAATCAAGTAATTCTTTTAGTCATATACTGACACTTACGCAGAATAAAGCTCCTGTAGTATTTATGAGTACTAGCATTTTACAAACAAATATTACACAAAAAAAACCTACTGAAAAAAAAAATTTGAGATGATATACCAGTAATTTGAAATACACAGAACCTTTGGAAAGTGAAAGAAAATGAATTCGAAGAACAACTCCATTTCATCTGGTGGTAAGAATACCAGAATTGCTATTGTCTCCACCGACAGATGTAAGCCAAAAAAGTGCAGACAAGAATGTCGTAAAGGTTGTCCAGTTGTTAAGACCGGTAAATTATGTATTGAAGTCACTCCAACTTCCAAGATTGCTTTTATCTCGGAAAACTTGTGTATTGGTTGTGGTATTTGTGTGAAGAAATGTCCATTCGATGCTATTAACATTATCAACTTACCAACCAACTTGGAAAATGAAACTACTCATAGATACTCGGCCAACTCTTTCAAGTTGCATAGATTACCTACTCCAAGACCAGGTCAAGTTTTGGGTTTGGTTGGTACCAACGGTATTGGTAAATCAACAGCCTTAAAGATTTTGGCTGGTAAGCAAAAACCAAACTTAGGTAGATATGATGGTCCACCAGATTGGGAAGATATCTTGAAACATTTCAGAGGTTCCGAATTACAAAATTACTTTACTAAAGTTTTGGAAGACAACATTAAGGCTATTATCAAGCCTCAATATGTTGACAACATCCCAAGAGCTTTGGCTAAGGCTCCAGTCAAGGAAGTTGGTGCTATCTTGAAGAGTAAATGTGAAAGAGAAGAAGACTGGAAATATATCATCAAGGTTTTGGAATTGGAAAATGTACTTAATAGAGAAGTTGCCAATTTGTCTGGTGGGGAATTACAAAGATTTGCCCTTGGTATGACTTGTGTTCAAGCTGCCAATGTTTATATGTTTGATGAACCTTCTTCTTATTTGGATGTTAAACAAAGATTGAGAGCTGCCGAAGTCATTAGATCTTTATTGAACCCAACCACTTATGTTATTTGTGTTGAGCATGATTTGTCTGTTTTGGATTATTTATCTGATTTCATTTGTATTTTATATGGTGCTCCTTCAGTTTATGGTGTTGTTACTTTACCATCTTCAGTTAGAGAAGGTATTAACATCTTCTTGGATGGTCATATTCCAACTGAAAATATGAGATTTAGAACTGAATCTTTACAATTTAGATTAGCCGATGCTGCTGAAGGATTAATTTTAGATAAATCTAATGCTTTAGCTTATCCATCAATGGAAAAAACTCAAGGTGATTTCCATTTAAAGATTGAAGCTGGTGATTTTACCAATTCTGAAATCTTGGTTATGATGGGTGAAAATGGTACCGGTAAAACCACTTTCTGTAAGTTATTAGCTGGTGCAATTTCTCCAGATAATGGTAAACAAATTCCAAAATTGAATGTTTCAATGAAACCACAAAAAATTGCTCCAAAATTCCCAGGTACTGTTAGACAATTATTTTTCAAAAAAATTAGAGCTTCTTTCTTACATCCACAATTTCAAACTGATGTTGTTAAACCATTAAAAATTGATAATATTATTGATCAAGAAGTTCAAACCTTATCTGGTGGTGAATTACAAAGAGTTGCCATTGTTTTGGCCTTGGGTGTTCCAGCTGATATTTATTTGATCGATGAACCATCTGCTTATTTGGATTCCGAACAACGTATTATTTGTTCAAAGGTTATTAGAAGATTCATTTTACATTCTAAGAAGACTGCTTTCATTGTTGAGCATGATTTCATCATGGCAACTTATTTGGCTGATAGAGTCATTGTTTTTGAAGGTCAACCATCTAAAGATGCTTTGGCAAAGGCTCCAGAATCTTTGTTGACTGGTTGTAACAGATTCTTAAAGAATTTGAACGTTACTTTCAGAAGAGATCCAAACTCTTTTAGACCAAGAATTAACAAGTTAGAATCTCAAATGGATAAAGAACAAAAGAGTTCGGGTAACTACTTCTTCTTGGACAACACCGAGTTGTAAGATTGCATCACCATTTGTTCTAATTTCCGTTTTCCAAACATTGTACACTAGTTTTTCATTTGCATTGAATGTTTGGAAAGTCTATGACGTGCCTTAGTATAAAAGAATTAGAAAAGTTGTGGTTACTTTATATCGGTTTCCTATTACTGGAATTATTCAAAATACTTCAAAAATTTCAAAAACATAAAAACCTTATAAAAAGCTTAAAAATTGATACTTCTGTTTGTACGGTGTAATTCATAGACTTTTCAATATCTTGTAGATATCTTTTGGTGGAGTTTTCTCGTAGATTTTCTCGCTAACATCCTCGCTAGAATAGCGACGATGTTCGCTATTTTCTGCGGCCATGCTCGCTATTTCTAACGACAATCAAGTGCGTGAATTTGTGTTTTAAGAGCGAAAAAATCCTGCGTACAGTAGTGAACACGTTAATTATTTATTTTAAAATTTCTTTACATTTTGCCGACCTACAACATTCACAACAAGATGGAACAACCAAAGAATGTTGAAGTACCTATTGCTCAACAGAGATCTCCTGTTGCTGTAAACCTTGCGAATTTTGCAAAAGATCACAAAATATTAAAGGAAAGAACAGGATTATTGAACAATAAAGATGAAGTTAGCTTTTTCAGATTCAAAAGATTTATTAGAGCTTTATTAAGTGATGAATATAAAAAACAACAAAGTAATCCTAAAAATGGGTTACCTCCAATCAACGATGAAACTGAAGCTCAAAGAGCATTCATCTTGTTGATTCAAAACCAGATGATTTTACCAATTGAAAAATTACATTACGCCGATATTAAAAAGGTTAGAGGTTGGAAACCTAATAAGACAAAGCCTACTTTAAAAAGAGCAGAAAAGGCTGTTTTGGAAGATGATATTTATTTTGCTTGGGTCTATACAAAGCCAAACCCTTACATTTTGTTGTATAGTATCTTGGCGATTGTTGGTGTTTTCGCCATTATATTATTCCCATTGTGGCCAATGTTTATGAAGAAAGGTGTCTGGTATTTGTCCATGGGGGCATTGGGTCTTATAGGGCTTTTCTTTGCCACTGCCATTGTCAGATTAATCATTTATATCATCTCATTGATTGTATCACCAAAACCATTCTGGTTATTCCCCAACTTATTTGAAGATTGTGGAGTTCTAGAAAGTTTCCAACCTCTCTATGGTTGGGAAGAACCAAAGAAGTCAAAAAAGTCTAAAAAGGGAAAGAGAGAATCTGAAAAATCTGGATCTACCCCATCAGGTGGTAGCTCATCTGGTACCACATCTGGTGCCACTTCATCTACTCTCAACAAGCGTAAAGTCATTTTAGAAGAAGTTGAAGAGTGAGTTTCTGTGTATATTTATTTATAAGCTCTAAGTAGATAATCAAGGAAAAAAAATTTAAAGATTAATAAAAATTACGGCACCACCAAAATGACTATCATTAATGATCTAGCATTCAATCAAGATAGCACTTGTATCTCCATCTCGACTTCAGAGTACCATAAGATATTCAATTGCGAGCCATTTGGTGAATTCTATTCATCTAGTCAAGATCAAACGGGCCGGCGGAGATCTTTATCTAGCTCATTAGATATGGATACAGAGATACATAAACAACCAATTCAACTGGATTTGAATGGTCTGGATCAATTGAATGGAGGAAAATCACCTACTGCATATGTCCGCATGCTCTTCTCAACTTCACTTGTGATCATTATCCCTCAATCAGATAACAAAACAACAGGAAATCGACTCCTCAAAATCTATAATTCAAAACAAAATTCAAAGATATGTGAATTGACATTTCCTTCGCATATTGTAGATATACGATTGAATCGTAAAAGATTGGTTGTTTTTTTGAAAATCGGTCAAATTTATATCTATGATTTGGGATGTGTTCGATTGGTTAAGGTATTGGAAATAACATCAATTGGCGAGGTCCATGATTTGGTTGGAGATTTGAATTCAAATGATAATTCGTATTTGGTATTGCCACTCGGATCGATAACAAAACAGACAGACTTGTTCAATACGTCTGTTGGCGAAGAAGAACCGGCACGGACCGTACTGGATCTACATCGCTTCATTGAGTGGACACACAAGCTGAAAATACCAAGGAAGAAACGCGAGAGCTCGAATATAACGCTCGATGACTTGAAGAAAGATGGAGATGGATGGGTTCTTGTATATGATACGATTAATCTTCAACCTAAAGTGATCTTCAAAGCGCACGACTCTGAAATCGCCAAAATCAAGATATCTGGAGAAGAACCAATGATTGCAACGGCCTCCGTGAAAGGCACGATCATCCGTGTCTTTTCGCTCAACCATGTAGAATCAACCGGATTGAAATTGGTACAGGTTGTTAATTTACGCAGAGGTCACAATTTAGCAAGAATCAACACGCTTAGTTTCAATGCAGATAATACGGTATTAGGATGCGGGTCAGAAAGTAATACCATTCACTTATTCAAGTTGACTGAACTAAGCGATGAAGATACATACTCCGATGAAGAACATGCTGGGAATGAATCGGACGAGACAGCTAGTAGGTCTTCACAAGACTTGAATGAGAATCTTTCGAATTTGCTCATCACACATGATGAACCATCTGAAGATACACTCAAACCTGCTTACTTCAATTTTAGTAACTTTAAAAAGACAAGCAAATTACTCAATAATTCTTATACAAAGTCTATCATTAAAAAATTACCCTATAAGGATTATTTTGAAAATTTAATTTGGGAACCTCCAAGACGTTCATTTGCTTATATAAAATTACCAGAATCAAATGAACATAGAGTTGAGATTGGGTTTAATAATCGGTTGGTGTTGCTTGCGTCTTACCAAACAGGTACTTTTTATCAATACCAATTACCTAAAAAAAGTTCCATAGACTATCTGGTGACTACAGAAGATGATAAGCGTGAACAATGTATTCTCGTAAACTATTTTCAGCTTGTCTAAGTATATAGTATAGATAAGAAGTGGATGATGTAATGTAAGTCACTCGTCATTGCTCACTCCTGACTCGTGTCTCATTTCTTTACTCTCAGTGACTCACTGACTTACCCACTACGCTCTGTCTCACTCACACCTCACTTACTCCCTACATATTTACTTACTCACTCGATACACTCGTTTGTTCGTACATTCACTCCTTACTCTCTCACTCGCTTCGCTCGTTCATTCGCCAGCTATGTCGAGTATTGCTTTCTGTCTAGTCTCACACATCAGCGATAGAAAGTTGTGCTTTGCTCTCTATACTCACACAACTCGCTACCGCTCGCTGCGTTCGTTGCGTTCGCATTTAATTGGTCGTGCAAATTATCACAAGAAAATTTTTGCCCAAAGCGAAATCTTTGTTCCGTGGAAAAATGAGGTTAAAAGCAGCCACTACCCACACATTTTGAATATTGTTCCTCGTTACCCCACTATAGGTATATTATGTATAACTTGACTTAAACACTGAGAACATATAAATTGAATTGAATATCCCTAAAATACCTTTTTTTTTCCATAATGTTAAGATCACAAATTAAGTCATCTCACTCTAGGATAGCAAGATCCCTTACCAGTATAAATACATTAAGAATGTCATCATCATCTTCAACTCCTGCTTCATACAGTGAAGCTACTGTTTTGTTTTCAAACAAAAATAATGCTAGATTGATTCATTTGAACAGACTCAAAAAGTTAAACTCATTGAACACAGACATGGTTGAATTGATCACTCCTCGTTTGGTTGAATATTCAAAATCAACTTCGAGTAACGTTATTATCTTAACTCTGAATTCTCCAAAAGCTTTATGTGCTGGTGGTGATGTTGCTGAATGTGCTCTGCAAATCATCAAGGGTAATCCAGCTTATGCTTCTGATTTCTTCCAAAAAGAATACAACATGAACTACTTGATTGCTACTTATTCAAAACCATATGTTGCCTTGATGCATGGTATCACTATGGGTGGAGGTGTTGGTCTCTCCGTACATGCCCCATTCAGAATTGTTACTGAAAAGACAAAGTTGGCAATGCCTGAAATGGACATCGGTTTTTTCCCAGATGTTGGTACCACTTTTTTCTTACCTAGATTGGATGATAAATTGGGTTATTACTATGCATTAACTGGTGAAATCTTGTCTGGGTTGGATGCTTATTTCGCAGGTTTTGCTACCCATTACGTCTCACTGGATAAGCTTCCACATTTGATTACCAGATTGTCGAACTTACAAGCTCCAGTCGTAAATGGTACGACTACTGTTTCTGCAGAAATTATCAATAATAATGCCGAATATTTTGCCCAAGTTAATCAAGCAATTGATGAATTTGCAGAATCTAAATTACCTCAAGATTATAAATTCCCATTTACAACTAAAGAATTAGAAATTATTAATACCGCTTTTTCACAAAAATCTATAGAAGAAGTTTTGGATTATTTACATCAAGAAGGTTCGGAATTTTCTCAAAAAATACATGAAAAATTATCAAATAAACCACTTACTTCCTTAAAAATTGGATTTGAATTATTAAATAAAGGTTTGGAAAATTCAATCAAGAAACAATTGGAATTAGAATTGATTTCTGCTACAAATATTATGAACTACCCAGTCGAAAAGAATGATTTCGTAAAGGGCGTTAGTCACAAGTTGATTGAAAAAATAAAAGAACCTGCAATTCCTCAATGGAACAATTCGGAAGCAAATGAAGCATTTGTTAGAAAAATCACTTCTCCTTCTGTTTCCACCACAAAGCACTTGAAGCAACCTTTGATTGACCAATTCTTTGGTGTTGACTACAAACAATACCCACATAACATGGGCTTACCTAAGAATAGTGACATTGCTTCCTACATAACCGGAAATGATGGCTCAAACAGAGCATACTTGCCTACTCCTTCTGAAGTTGTAAAGCACTTTGAAAGACAAACTAACAACAAGTTAGGTGTCGAATTAAAAGTCAAATCAGTCTTGGCCTTACATGGTGAAGCTTCCAAGTACGACGAAAAGTATGTTTCTTGGAAAAATTAAAGTGTATATAGATAATAATACATATATTTGTAAATATAGAAAATGAATTATTTAAACTTTTCCAAAATCAAATCTTCTCCCAATTCTTCATAATCAGCCTTTGTAATAAACCAATTTTCCAATGCAATATTTGCACTTCCATCTTCAGCAGCTACACCAGCTGAATCATCTTCATTCAACATATTAGCCAAGTTACAAGCACCAAGCCACCCTGCAAATTGCTTTTCCCATACTTCTGTAGCATCATTCGCCACAGGAACTGGTGCAATTGAATAAGAGCTATATGTATAGTTGGGGAAATATTTGGGCGTTAAAATACGCAAGTCATTTAAAACATGGTCTCCAAGTCCATTAACTAAAGATGTACCACCAGTAATCAAGACATTCGACAAAAGAGATCTGAAGATTTCATTGAAACGAGCATATTTACTGTTCAAATGTTGGCTGCTCGAGTTACCTTGGTTAGCGGGTAATAAAGTAGATTCCAAGCTCTTTAACAGCGCAAATACCAAGTTGGTGAGCCCAAGAGTACTATGTTTGGTGATACTTTGGTCAGGTATATTGATTCCCTCTAATTTATGTAAGTTTGGTTGGAACAATGTCTCTAAAATAGCTGGTGAATTGGCAGTCAGTACGGGAATATGGGTTCTTCCTGGCAATTGGAAATTTTGAATCAGGTAGTTCATAGCTAAATTCTTGTATTCTTGTAAGGCATTATGTGCAATATAGTAACTTTTGAATGATTCAGATCCACTTTGATATTGTAAAGGTAATAAATTGTCGATCTGAGTTTTACTTTGTACCTGGTTCAATAAGTGTAAGTTAAGAAAATCACCTGCGTATTTGGAGTGTACAGCTGACTTGTTCTGAATAATCCCATCCAAAACAGGTGTGACACTCGCAATAGATGATCCGATATCTATCACTAACCCGGTAGCTCTACCAGCTCTGAATATTTGTGCAAGTGGTGTTTTAACCAATGAAAATACAGGCACTTGTAAATCTTCAAATACAAGCTGGCACGTGCTTAACTTGTTCTTTGATGTATTCCAACTTTGTTCGGTAAGAACAAGAGGGTGCTCATGAGGGTCAACTCCATTATTATTATCGATATGATCATAAACATATCTCCAGTTGTGGACAATGTTTTCATAGTCATACACCAAACCATTGTCCATTAATGTCATGATTTCGTTTTCTGGATATTGATTGATTTCATCATCACCAACAACAACTGTTGGTGGAGAAACTTCTCCCATTTCGGTAGCCTCTTCACCTCCACTAGGGCCAATCAGGTAGTTCGAACTGAACACCAATGAAGGCAATTCGTCGACGGCAAACCCGGCTTTGGTGGTATATGAACCGTTATCTATAACCACAGCTGGTGCAATATAGCCCATTTTACTTGTGTATATTGTTCACTAGCGAAGTTGTTTGAATTGTTTTGATTATCGGCAACACAAAAAAATTATAGTTTTGAAAAAAAAAATAGTCCAAGATCGCGCTACCAAAGCACTCCAAATCACAATAAACTAACAAATCTACATGTATTTAACAGGTAGTTTAAGTTCAGAGAGTCATATGATGTTACGTAGGACTATATACTAGAAATAATCAGTCGGATGATTACATAACCTTTTTGACCCCATTTAAATTCTTTTCTATTTTTGCCTTCGCACGACCATTGCAAAAGTATCTAGACTTTAAATCATTATTAATCCCCCGCCACTTGAAACATTCTTTCTTCAACCATGTTGAGATTAAACAGAGCCACCTTACGGAACTTCACAAGGGGAATAAGCAAAAGTAGACCTTCTGCTGCCACGGTGGTAGCGGGTACTGCTGGTGCCACTCCAAAACCTACATATCAAACGACTGTTTTAGACAATGGGTTGACTGTTGCTAGTGAATCGATGCCTGGAACCCGTACTGCCACTGTTGGTGTTTGGATTAATGCTGGTTCTCGTGCTGATAGTAACAAGAGCAGTGGAACCGCACATTTCTTAGAACATTTGGCTTTTAAAGGTACTGCTACAAGATCACAATTAAGTTTGGAATTAGAAGTGGAGAATATTGGTTCACAAATCAATGCATATACTTCTCGAGAAAATACTGTTTATTATTCGAAATGTCGTGCTACGGATATTAATCAAAATATTGATATTTTAAGTGATTTACTTACCAAATCAAAATTAGAAAAGAAGGCGATTGAAAATGAAAGACATGTTATCTTACAAGAAAGTGATGAAGTTGATAAGATGTATGATGAAGTTGTTTTTGATCATTTGCATGCTGTTGCATACAAAAATCAAGATTTGGGTAGAACCATTTTGGGACCAAGAGATTTAATCAAGACAATTAATAGAGACGACTTGGTCGATTACATCACCACCAACTATAAGGGTGATCGTATGGCTGTCATTGGTGTTGGATGTGTTAATCATGAAGAATTAGTTGCGAGGGCTAAACAACATTTTGGGTTTATAAAAAAATCCGATAAACCATTTAGTAACTCTGGTGAATTACCAATCTTTTATGGTGAAGATATTAAGATTCAAGATGATACATTACCTGCAACTCACGTTGCTCTTGCCGTTGAAGGTCCTAGCTGGTCAGCACCAGATTTCTTCACTGCGTCCGTTGCCAATGGTATTGTAGGCTCTTGGGATCGTGCAGTTGGCATTGGTCTGAATTCTCCTTCTCCATTAGTTGCAGCTGCAGCAATGGGTGGTCCAGATCGTACTCCAATCGCAAACTCTTATATGGCATACACAACTTCTTATGCTGATACAGGTATGATGGGTGTTTATTTCACTGCAGATAAACTGTCCGATTTATCTGTTTTTGTTAATGCAGTTTTAAATGAATGGAAAAGATTGAAAATGGGTGAAATTACAGATGAAGAAGTTGAAAGATCCAAATCTCAAATCAAGGCTTCTTTGGTTCTTGCATTAGATGATTCAACAGCTATTGCAGAAGATATTGGCCGCCAATTGGTCAATACTGGATTCCGTTTGCTGCCTGAACAAGTATTTGAACGTGTAGAAGCTATCACCAAGAAGGACGTTGTGGACTGGGCTAACTATAGATTGAAAGATAGACCAATTGCATTGGCTGCCGTAGGCAATGTTGCTACTTTACCCAAGCATTCAGTGCTTACAGCTGCAATGTCATGAGATAATATATAATGTAGATAGATAATAATGTTTTATAAACATACTTAGGTATATCGTTTGTTTTAAATATAACTCAGCGAAGCCTAAAGCTTGGTACAGCTCAGTGAAGGCCTGCAGGTGGGCGTATTGCCTAATTCACACTATTTGAATGTTGTCGTATGTACATCTAGTGCATTTCACGCCTTGCTGATCAACTCTTCCTCTACCCCCTCGGGTTCGACAGGCTCTTCCTGGATCTCATCACCTTCTCCAACGAGTATTGACTCGTGTGGAACACGCTTGATGATTTGTGCAGATGGAAATAACTTCCCAATGTTGTCTATCCAGCGTTTTCTCTTTTCCAACAAGGCCTTCAATCCGCTGTTGACAGCTTGTTGTTGAGGAGTGGCACCGCTTGTTGAAGGCGCATCTATTTTCTTCTTCTTACTCTTCCCCTTGAGACGCTTCATATATGCCTGGTCAACTTGCTTATCCAAGTCTTCCAAAATAGTACAATATTCTTGATATGCTATTTGTTCATCAATTATTGGTAACAAACGCTTTCTGTTGACTCGATTCCGAGCTACTGTTTCTCGAAGTTCTTTTTGTAATTGTCTGATTTCAGCACAAACTTCATCATCTTCTCTGTTTTTGATCCATTCTTCATTATCTATTATACTTCCATTTGATTTACGTTTCTCATCAGGATTAGGTAAATTCATGAAGATACCAATGTATTTCAATTCACGTTTTAATCTCTCTTCAATAGAGCTAAAATCATTCACCTCGGTAGATAGTTTATATTCTTCGATGTTTTCGAGTTTGGTAGCAATATTTTCATCTGGAACTATTGATTCAACCTCTTCAGTTATGTCTTTTTCATCTTCACTTTCCTCTTCTTCAAGTTTACCTTCATTGGTACCTAATATAGCTGAAAAAAGACGACTTGATAAAGGTCCACATGAAACTTCTTCCGTGTATAATGTGTCGTCGTTTAAATCTTCGGCAGAACCTCGTGGTTTATAGGCATCTTGAGGCGGTTGTTGGAATGGCGTACTGTTTAACTTTGCTCCAAGAGAAGGATCTTCTTCTGCCCATACGTCAGCATAAAAGCGACGTAATTTGGGAATGACATATGGGGTAACATTTGGATCATAATTGAATTTTTCAAACCCAGGAGGAATGATATCACCTTCGGATAACAAGTCTAGATCTTCACTTTGGAAAGGTCTAAAAAAAGATTCTATATATGATTGGAAAGTCGTGAATTGAACTTGATTGGTCGGAGGTTTATTTTTCGAAAAATCTATATCTGGAATCACACCAGGTAACAAATCTTGTAAATCATTTTCAGGATACAGCGCAACACCATATCTTTTCTTTAAATATGCACGTCCATGAGTTTCCAATCCATGATTGTCTTCGGAGTAAAGTCCCAATTCGGCAATTGCTTCGGCAGATAATGTTTGTGACGTCACAAACTCCGATTTCGGATTCTTTAACCGTGTATCATTTTCGTGTGTGAATGAACCTTGTTGTACGGGAGGTACTGGGTCATCCTTTGAATTGAGATTTTCATCCTTTGGTTTATCCGATTCGTCTTCCTCATCTTCTAGCTTGATCTTTTCACCAACAAAGCTTCCAAGTCTTCTACGTTTATGTGTTATAGCCTCATCGTCTTCGTCGTCTTCCACATCTTCATTTGCTTCATCCAATGGTCTTTTTTCGGCCTCGGCCTCTTCTTCTTCTTCTTCAACGTCTTCTGCTCGTGACTCGGGTTCTTCCGATAGCTTTTCCAATACGGCACTATCGGTCAGATCAACATCTCTCAACTGCTTGGATAAATTACTGAGAAGCTTATGCAAGTTCTGTAATGTATTGAGACTTGGTATATCGCGTAAGGAGTCCCCATCTAGAAGACCCACCGACGAATCATATGTTAATTTAAGTTCTCCAATTATATCGTCTAGTGTAGTAGACGCAGAGTGTTCTGTCATATTGGCGCTTGTGTGCTGCAAAAAAAAATTGTGAAATAAGAATCTTGAATCAATATTTCAAGCTTATATGATAAATGAGGTGGTTAATTAGATTGTAATATAATACATAGGTAGAATGGTTATCTCTTTTGTGAGGCACTCACTGTTTCTTTTGTGAATTAGTTTGTTTGTCTGTAGCTTTTTTTTCGTTGGTGATTTTTTGCAGGTTAAAATTTTACATGTTACATTCGTCAAAAAAAATATTATTCTATTTACATTTATGGGCTACACTTTGCAATATATTCCTTGTCTCTAAACTGCTTAGCAGCTTCAACAAGTCTATTGACAACTGCGTGTGTTTTGATTGGTGCGTTCTCTGGTTTTTTCCAAGCTTCTGGGAATTTAGGTTGTGGTTTTTGATTGTTGTATCTCATATGACGTTTGTCAAGAGGAATATCAGCAAAGTCTTCCTTAGACAAGTCCTTTGATTCGGTCACCAAACGCTTGAAAGTGTCAACTAAATGACGTACGTTTTGTGGTGCTTCTGGGAACTCATCAGACTTCAATCTGAAAATACCGGTGGTGAAATTATATTTGTTTCCCGCCAAAACCTTGAACTTATGTTGTTGTTTGGTGTCCAACTCCAAATCCTTGATATCTACTGTCAATATCACCTTACGATTGAATGCATTGGTTGTTTCATTGGTGAAATCGGTTTGGTATGTAATCTTCAAAGGAGACTTTGTTGCTGGTTGAGGAGTGTATTGTTGACGGAACTTTGCCAATAACGGCATTTCGTATGCAGCAACACGTGTAAGGTTCTCTATCCTTCTTTCTTCATGTGGCTTTGCACCTTCATTCGTGACAATAAAACTGGTTTTCTTTGGTTCAGGACTACGTTTTTCATTTTGCTTTTCAGTTAAAAATCTTTCCTTAAAATTCTCGATTTCATAAACATAATCCAATGCTGGTGCTGGTTTTTTACTCAACTCCTTAATGGTGGATAAAATGGCGAATCTTTCAGCATCATTTGGGTTGTAATGTTCACCCAACTGCGACTTTCTCATATTGTGCAACTCGAAGATTTGATCGGCAGGAAGCCCCTTCCATTCATGTGGATTAAGAAAAATGGCTTCGTTACTAGGCTTGGATGAGTACAAGCGCAATCCCCTTGGGATTCGATTTAAACACCTGTACATTGTGATATTTAAAAGCTACTAGTTAGTATTGTCTTGAAACAAAAATTTTCCGTTTTGATTTTTTTTTGAGTTCTTAATTGGTACAGACACGTAAAAATAAATACTGATAGCGCTATAAAAGCTAGTTACACAAAGAGTTCAAGCGTTTTCATCTTTAGGTTCCTTTTTAATAACTTCCTTCTTGATGTTAATATCCTCCTTATCCTCCTTATCCTCCTTCTCCTCCTTCTCCTCCTTAATACCCTCATTGGTATCCTCCTTCTTCACACCCTTCACCCTCTTCTTATCGTCTGTACTCGTTTTCCCTCTCTTCGCATTCGAAAAGAACAGCGTTATTGAAGCCTGCTTCACTTTCTCTCTCTTTAAAACATTTGCACCCTTGTTGGATGTGTTTCCCAACACGTCTCGTGCAACAATATATGTCCCAATCTGCTCGTACACAGGATTATCTGGCTCAAGCGCGGTATCAAGCAACGAATCATTCCATTCTTTCTTCGGGTCAAGCCATGCATCCCATTCGGGGGTACCTGGTTGCAATAAAATAGGTTTCCTACTATGTAACCACGATAAATCTCCTTTTTTCCCCTTATCGTCCGGATTTAATGGTACTGCAGAACCTGTTACTATACTAAAAGTAGACAAAAAATCTTTGCCTGTGTTCTTCACTTGACTATTATAGCTATAGTTATGAGAATATAAACCTGCCAAATATATTAACGACAGTTTTTCCGAGTGTACAAAGTGAGGAGTTTTATCTTGCTTCAGCCATTCATAATAGCCTCGAATTGGAACAACGCATCGGAACTTATTACGACTTGAATTCCACACAGATTTCTCCTTTGCCAATGTTTCTCTGCGGCAATTAAAGAGCTTTGCATGGAATTGTTGAAGTTCTCGTGTTGGATTTTCTTTGGGTTCGGCCCAACTTGGAACAAGACCGAAACGCAGTGTTTCAATCATGTACCTTGATTTCCCCGACGGTTGCAAAGTATGCGCAAGAAAAATCATTACTGTTTGTTCTGTAGGGGTGATATTATATGAAGGTGAATAATTGTGCATATGTGATGTATCAATCTGTATGTTGCCTGACTCGTATAAAGTGTCTGAAACTTGCTCGATTTTTACACCAGGATTCAACAAGGCGGTTTCATGGAATTGACCAGGTAGATCATTTGCTTCCTACTTTGAGTTAGTTACGAGCTTGTGCAACGAGATAAAACTTTGCTTACTACTCCCAATGCGAAACGTCCACACATTGTTAGATTACGAATTAATTATTATTTACGTTATTTTTTTCGGTTTGTGCGAGCTGCAAAATTATTCGTCCCTTACAGTTGTATCAGAAAATAATGATTCATCATTCTCTTGATTATCGCCGTATTCTGGTTGTGATTCGATACCGAGAAACTCATCGTAAGGGGCATTGAAATTACTTACACAATCGGGATCATCGGAATATTCGTCCTTTTCATCGCCATCAAAATATTGGGGTTGATCTTCTTTAGCCAAATTTTCATCATACGAATACGTTGATCTGAGAATTTCCCGTTGTTTCTGCTTATAAGTATTGTATTCATCCATTTCTCTCTGTGCCTCTTCATACACTTTCGCGTCTAATTTATCGTCGAGTCTAGTCCCCAAATGTGTATCGCTGACGAATTTGGTTCCCTCTATTTCCTTTGGAAGGTAAGATTGATGAACTTTACCATGTTTGAAATCAGGATTATACCGATAAGTGTCGCCATACCCAAGATCTTTCATCAACTTGGTTGGTGCGTTTCGAATATGCATTGGAATCGGTATTTTCATGATTTCAGGGTTTTCACGCATCAACAGTTGTGCGGTACGTAAGGCACGGTATGATTTGGTCAGTTTGGGAGCTCTCGCTAATTTTACTGCACAATGTGCCAAGATAATCTCCGCCTCAGGCATACCGACAAATTCAATTGCATCCTTTACCGCCGTGGTAAATGGAAGGCATGATGAGTCTCGAAGTCCAATATCTTCACTTGCTATTACTATCATGCGGCGCACTATAAACATTGGATCTTCCCCGCCCGCCAACATTTTGCTCAAATAAAAAATAGCGGCATCTGCGTCGGAGCCACGCACAGATTTATGAAAAGCACTAATGGCATCGTAATGACCGTCGCCCTGGCGATCATACATTTGATGGAAATTCCGATTTTCAAGTACTTTCCGCAACTGATCACCGTTCAAATTAACCACGCCCTGTTTATCTTTGATCGAATATTGAGGAGTTGCAAAATATGCATTGACCGCTTCGAGTAGATTTAATGCAACCCTTGAATCCCCCATCGAAAGTCCTGCCAAATGTTGAATCGCATCCTTACGTAGTGAAATGAAATGTAATTGGTACAAATATTTGCGATATTTGTTGATTTGAAAAAGTGCTCGAGTCAATATTTTACTCAATGAAGTGGTAGATAACGGTTCCATCACAAAAGTATGCATTCGAGATAGCAATGCGTTATTCAAGGTAAAAGAAGGGTTCTCTGTGGTGGCACCAATTACAGTGACCACTCCTTTTTCGATCACTGGCAATAATAAATCTTGGACTGCTTTGTTAAACCGATGGATTTCGTCCAAAAATAAGATTGTTTTACGGCCTGTAAGTTGTCTTTCATTTTCCGCATGTGAGAACACTTCTTTGAGATTACGCGCGTTACTTTCACTTCCTGAAAGTTCAACAAACTTATAATTGGATCGATTAGCTATTATTCGAGCTAGCGAGGTTTTCCCCACGCCAGGAACACCCCAAAGTAAAAAAGAGGGGATTTGATCAGATTCGATAATATTACGGAGAAGTCCGTGCGTACCAAGTAGCTTTTCTTGGCCGTAGAAATCTTCTAGAGATTTGGGACGGAGCCGTTGTGCGAGCGGTACACTAGCTTCGCGTCTAAGTTGTCTGATCTCTTCGCCACGTTGAAGAATAAGTGATTTGCGGGGTTTTGTGGGTGCATCTTCAATTAATTCAGTCGCACCTTCTATTTCTCCGCTATTCACACCTATCTCTTCTTTGACATCTTCTTTGACATCTTCTTTCACATCTTCTTTCACATCTTCTTTGACATCTTTTTCAGGGACTTCGTGAGACCCTCGCTTCAACCGCTTCTCTTCAATCAATAAACTCGTCAAGGAAGGTCTATTCTTGACTCGTTTTTCGGGTAGATGTTTCTGGCGTTTTTTCCGAACATCCATTTGTAATCCCAAAGCACTAAACGCGTTCAGTTTGCGTTTTGTTCGTACTTCATCGTCTATTATAACTTCGACCGATGTGTCTGGTTGTGGGGACAGAGACTGCCGCACCTCCATTGAGG
The DNA here is from genome assembly GCA_030563745.1 of Kodamaea alishanica (nom. inval.). Lineage (NCBI taxonomy): Eukaryota > Fungi > Ascomycota > Pichiomycetes > Serinales > Debaryomycetaceae > Kodamaea > Kodamaea alishanica (nom. inval.). Next base: position 92,097 of record JAJMJX010000020.1, read on the forward strand.
ACTCTCGCTCTGCTTTTTGCAGCGTTGGCGCCTCCTGTGAGTCTAGACAGCTATTCACATGATGTTCCAACTGAACAACGCTCACCGACTTTTGACAAATGGGGCATTGACTTTCCATGGCGTTAGTTAATACAACAAAAAAAAGAATTGAAAAGTGAAATTAAAAAAAGGTAAAATTCACTCCACAACAAGTATGACAGAAGACGATGATAGAAGAAAGGTAACAGACAGTGATGAAGACATGGCGAGGCGATTCAAGAAGTTCCAAGGGGCCCCCAAATATGACTTGAACAGTGAGGAGTTGTACTGTATTTGTCGCAAACCCGACCATGGTGGTGAACTCATGGTACTATGTAATGGATGTGAAGAGTGGTATCATTTCAAGTGTATGAAACTCAATTTGGAATGGTCAAAGTTGATTTCGGAGTTCTACTGTATATTCTGCGAGTGGCAGCAACGTGGACATTCCACATGGAAGCGCAAATGTCGATTGGCTGAATGCTTTGAACCAATACGGCCTGATTCAAAATATTGCAGTGATGATCATGCAATTCAATATATGCAACGAGCACTTCTCGGAAACGAAACGAACATAAGTCCTGGTGAACTCAAACGGGTCATAACATACGTCGATAACGATTTGAATAAGTTGCACCAGCTAGGTACCAACTTCCCAGAACTAGACATTGTCACCAAATTCAATCAAACCAAAGATGAGTCAGGCTTGAATGAATTCCCACAAGCTATAAGTTCCGACTTACAAAGAATCAATACTAAATTACAATTGATAAACACCCAATCAGAGACATTCAATGCCAAGTCCGCTTTCTTACTAGAGCTTAAAGAAATGATTAAACTTTTAAATGATAAACTAGTTTTGAGTCTTGGGATACTGAAAGAATCTAAACAAAAGAAACGAAGTCAAAAGAAACTTGAGATTTGTTGTTATGATAAGAATTTGGAATCATCAACTAATCATCGTGTACCGCAACTCCTTGAATCGGATTCCAATTTCGAAGAATTTGTCAACTTGTGCAAGAAAAAGCATCTTGATTCGAGTGTGGATGAAACAGATGAGGATGATTGGTGGGATACTTTATGTATACGTGATAAAAAGAAGTGTGTACGTCATAATGGGTGGTGGAACTTGATCAACGACGATGTTTCAAAGAAATTGGCAGAAATAAACGCTGCTATCAACAAATTGAATGAGGAAAAAGATGCAGTTTTAAGAACATATAGCATCAGTATATATGAACAAACCTAATTACTTCTTTAACCCATTGATTGTAGCCACAATTCTTCTTGTGTGTCTATAGCTTCTAAACTCACATAACCAGATTCCTTGCCATGTACCTGTGGCTAATCTGCCGTTGCTTATAGGAATACTCAAGCTTACACCAACAGTAGACGACTTGACATGGCCCGGCATATCATCTGGACCTTCGTCGGCGTGTATATAGAAGTCGCCTTCTGGAACCATTCTATCCAATGATGAAGTCATGTCTTCCCTCACATCAGGATCACAATTCTCATTCAACGTTAAACCAGCACTAGTGTGTTGAAGGAAAAGGTGTAAGATCCCAACTTCATACTCCTTGATTTGAGGCACTTTGCTCAAGACTTCGTCTGTAATCAAATAACTACCTTTCGATCTTGGAGATAACGAGAATTTGACTTGTTCCCACGACATACTAAATTGAATTGCTTAATAACAAGAATGAAAAAATCAGCTACAATTTTTTGACAATTCTCACGCAGTTTGCTCAATGTCTCAAGAAGTGTTATCAGTATATGAAGTACACTTTATTTAATCTATACACAATGTTTCAAGTATGCAAGGTTAGTTGGGGATATGAAGGGTTCCCACTTTAGTCTCTCACCAGAAATTTGCTGTGTAGATAAGCATCTTTGCGTGAGGTGATGACTACCAATGTAGTTCAAAACCGATTCTTATTTTGGAAAAACTTTGACAAAAATTAATAAAAACCTGTTGATGATACCTTTCGAAATCGAAAACATTCTTATTTGAGTATCTTGCAATTTTTTGTATTGCTCGTGGGCCCCGCAACGATAGCTGAGTGGCTGAATAACATTGCTTGAACGTGCGACTTCCTTGTGTTGCCCCAGCTGCAGCAGATATGGCTGCAAAATGGGTAGGTTTTGCAAATGCTTATGCAATCTTGGCGAATTTTGTTAGGTGCGGTTACGCAATCTTTGTGATCATCAAAGAGTACACTATTCTTTCCCATAGGGGACATTTATTGCATAAATCCATAAAGCATCATCAACTTTGCATAAATTTGGTTTAAATGCCCACCCTTTTGCATAGCTAGAGCATTGCTTGTCAGGAGTTACATTGAAGTTTTTAGAGAAAGTGAAATGATGACCATAGTTATTATTTGACCCCTCATCTCTTAGTTTATTTAAAGCTCAAAATTCTCATAAGCTTGTTATTTTTATTCATAATTGTCAAAGACTTAAAATCATCTATAGATAACAAAAAAATTGAAACTACGAAAGGTGTGGAACATAAGGAACTTTTTTCTGAGCGGGAAGAAACCATAATTATCTCGTTCTTGTTTTTCATCTTGTGGCTGATGAACGAAATAGGGTATGGAACACAATGCACCAGCATGTTTCCGGCGATTATGATTACCATGGGAACACTTTCTTCTTTTTTTAACCATTTTTTCGGGTTATATACTTGTACGTGGTTTATACAATAGATTGGTTCATTCTCCTTCTAACATATGGAATGGCCTAACATCAATTTTTTTCTCAGTATTTCATTTTGACTGTAGCGTTGTGTCATTTTTTTATAATTGGGTTATTGTGGTGTAGTGAGAACTCGTGTTCTTGAAGTGAAATAAACCTTGTCGTTTCAGCTCAATGACTGGCAATTCAGTGAATACCTTTGGTTATAATGATAGAAATATCTTTCTAGAGTTGAATGCTTCTGAGTTGCTTATTTTAACATTCGCTGCTTCATTTTGATTTCGGTTGTTGCGGTTGCAACTTAATTTTCTAATTTTTACAGTTTTTTTATAATGTCTATATTTTTTTATTTTAATGGAGAACCATTTCGGATAGAATAACTGTAAGAAGTACTTATTATGCTCGTGGAATTGACTAGTGAGGGGCAAAATTAAGTCTTCTTATGAAAACCTTCAACGGTTGAGAAGTTTTCAGATGGATTTGACAGGAATTAAAGAAACGAGACTCACTTGTCACTCGCTATTCAATTCACTACTCACTGTAAAATGGTACGCCTCATTTTTCCACTCAAATATTCTGTGCACTTATATTTCTAAATTTGGCTGCAAAATAATATCCCTCTATCTCTCAAACAACCGCAGATGCGATTGCACGATAATTAGCAGCCACTCAAAATAAATACATCCAGACTAAAACTTTGAATTTAATTTAAAGTTTTTATATACTCTTCTTTACTTTGCGGCCAGATAAACATTTATCAAAAACTCCGAAAGTATAAACAAACTCACCACCAATTCAGTTTTTCAAAATGCACTTGAAACAAAAGCTGAGAAAGAGAAACCATCTCAGCCAAGATTAACGGTAGCAAAAGAGCTGCTTTTAAGAACAAGGCTAGATCATTTATCAATAAGTTTAAAAAGAGTCCACACTCTGTTTTCACTATTTAGCCAGAACCAGAGACTTTGCAATCATCAGATGCTTCGTCTTATATCACCATATGTGACTCCGCCACCCCTTCTATCATTCGTCGTATACAGAAATCAAATCCACCAGAATCATTCTTTGCAACTTTTGCCTCTCGGCAATCAGGTATTGACCTTACCTTATCTCGCAAGGAAGATGACGTTGTTTCTTTGGAATCTGCAGTACCAAAGCAGCAACAATCCACTGACTTCGAGAACAGTGAAGCTCCTCCAGTCGAACAGAAGCCTGAAAAAAATCCACCACTCAACCACCTCGCAAGTTCAAATTGCATTCACCTACTGTTCATGAAAAAATCATGAACTTTTTGTGTGGATGTTTCTGTGCACAAAAGGAAAATTACACTTTGCATTTTCATACAAAGAGAAGATATATCCGCCACACATGGGTTATGCGCATATACATATATAGATTCAACAGAATTGCCTTCATAGAAGGTGTTGAGCAAAGCATCTGGGTTAGTAAGCTCAAGTTTAGAACCAAGAGAATGAGGGTAAAGAACAAGTTTCAGAAATGCAGAACCAAAAAAACCTGGTTTGAAACAAATTCAAACTTTCCATGAACTTCAAAACAAGGAGGACTACAGACGGAATATGGACCATTAACAAATAAACTTGAAAGTATAAAAAAATAAATAAGACAAAATCCCCATAAAAAGAATTAGAGATATAAAAATTGAAAATCCCCCAAAAAAAATCAAAACCTTTTGTAACTTCACTCGCTACTTTTGTTATTCTAGACTTGGTCTCAAAATTTATAATACCTCTTTATATAGTATATGCTTTCATCTCTCAATAATAAACCATCACTGTTTTGAACTTAACTTGATAATTTTCTTTAATGAATAGTCAGTGGTCACCAGTCATCAACTCCTCACTCACTCCTCATTCAGCCGGTTCCAATTGATTCATTCGTCGCTACTTCATAATCCACTCCTTAGATTGACTTCCATAAGATCGCCTGCGTAGCGTAATGGTTAACGCGTTTGACTTCTAATCAAAAGATTCCGGGTTCGACTCCCGGCGTGGGTTCTCTTGCGGTTTTAGCTCAGTTGGGAGAGCGTCAGACTGAAGTAATTCAGTCACAGTTAATCTGAAGGTCCTGTGTTCGATCCACAGAAATCGCATTTTTTTATCAATATAAGCGAGACTCATTGAAAAATTCGATTCTTAAATTAAGGATTCAAACACCATTCTTTTTAACAATGAGCATTGGATTATTGGCGGGGTGTATTCTCCCGTACTCAGAATCATCAACAAGCTCATTAAGCTTGAACAAACTATACTTTACAAATGAATTAGATGCAGATAGGTATTCGATTGTATTAGATGAGTCAAAGCAAGTCTCGAGTATAGATCGAGTTATCAGTTCAACTCACGAGTCAACACAACAATTGATTAGCTATATTCAAAATCCGGCCGATGAATCGAATTGGAAGACTCCGTTGCTTTTAAGAATAGAGCCTCAATACACTAAAATCAAATTGAATGTATCGATCAAAAGTATCAAACCTCACGACAAATCGATCATAATAGTTAAGTCATTTAATACGATTGAGAATGACATACTCAAACAGCAATTGCTTGATAATGAGAATCTAATTGAAAATGATAATTATATTGAGATTTCCAAGTTGAATTATTTGGATTTACCAATTGATTTAACCAGTGATGAGACCCAAAAGATTGTTATAAATGATTCGTTTGAATCAAAAGTATTTGGAAATAAGAATTTGAATGTTTTTTTGTGGGAATTTGATCATGTAACAAAGGAGTATTTGTTTTTGTTCAAGTTTGGAGTGTGGGTGGATGGGGGGAGCCAGAGTGAGGAAACACATTATAAGGTGAGAGTGCAGCACCAGCAACATCAACACCAACACCAACACCAGCATCAGCAACACCATGTCCAGCTAGGCCACAAAGGAGTCTCTTTGGGAGCTGCCGGAGTTCCCAAAGCAGAGCACAATCACCAAGCAGCTTCTTCAGAAGCCCCAGAAGCCCCTTCAGGAGCTCCGACAACTATCAACCACTTCAAACGTGAATTCAACTTCAACATTCAAGACGGACCCGAATTCAGAAACTCACTAGCCAAATACGAAACAAACCTCCCACTATACAAACGCAATTGCAAAAACCTCCTTGAAGAACTAAATCGATTAGAACAATCACTCAAACGACTCAGCTCATGTAAATCTCGAATCATTGAACTAATACGTACATTCACAGAACTCCAATTCAATTCAATCATTAAACAAAGTGGATTCTTAACAAGTTTCACGCGAAATTTCAAATCACTATTTGAACCATTTGAAAAGAATATTCGATTCTTTTTAAAGTATGTTTGCGATCCAAAATTAATTCAAAAAATTCTAGATAATCTTTCGAAACATCATTTGAATGAAAACTCAACAACAAATGAACTTTTATTAAAGAAGAAGCAATTTGAAAATAATTCAAAAGATTACTACAATTGGCTCAATAAGTATCTTTCTAATGAAAAGGAAAGACCTGAACTGAAATTACTTGTCAAGAGAAAATCGTTTGAACTTTCAAAATTCGACTACTTAAATCATTTGAATCAAATTACGAACAACCAGTACTCGAATAAATTTTTAGAATCTTTGTTTAAATTTTCAAGTGGGGTGTTTATAGATTTTGAAGATTTTAGAGATTTAAAGAAAAGTCAAGATTTGTTGAATGATAACTACAAAATTTATCTCAATGTCTTGCTTCGCTTTAATAGTGAGAAGTATCAATTTAGACAAATGATTGAAGCGTGTCAAACCAATGAAGAATTAACGAGTTTGATACGCAATAATAAATTGAACCAATCACAGGTAAAAGATGTTGAAATCAACCATGAGAATTTGAATTTGATATTTTCAGCTAGTGCACCTAATTTCGATCAAAACTCGGAGATTTGTGGGATTTTGTATGCCCTTGGAGGTCAAGGAAAGCCTGGATGGCACAAGGAATGGGTGGTGCTTGATAAGGGACAATTGAGTGAATATTCAAATTGGAGAAAGGGCACTGTGCCTATCAATAAACCAATAGAAATCGCATTGTCTAGTGTGAAACCAATCAGCCATGAGAAAAGACAGTATTGCTTTGAAATCTTTACATCACAAGGTCATAAGCACATCTTTCAGGCTATTAATGAGGATGAGAGAAAGAAATGGATCCAGGCTCTTTATAATGCGGGACAGATGGTTGATACGAATAGATTAAAGGAGAATTATGGATCAGGTGCAGGGAGAAGGAAGGCGAGAGAGAATAGGGAGGAGAACAAGTTACAGGACAAGGAAGACCACGCGGGGGACCACAGTCAAATCGACAGATCCCTTTCACCAGTCTCAATCACCTCAAACTACAAATCCTCGATCGACTACTTCGACATGGTTAGATCGATTCCAAATACAGACAACTCCGTCTGTTTGGATTGTTCATCTACAGAACTGGTCGAATGGATTTCAATCAACTTTCTAGTTTGCTTTTGTATCAAATGTGCATCATGCCATCGAAGCTTAGGATCTCATATATCGAAAATTAGATCACTCAAATTAGATAAATTCGATAATGAAATTGGGATTTTATTAAGTTATATTAATAATAAAAATGCAAATTCTTATTTAGAAGCAAATTTAACAGAATTGAAACCGACGACAAATTCTTCATCAAATCAAAGATTGCAATTTATTCAAAAGAAATACGTTGAAAAATCATTTAAATTAATAATTCCTGATATTAATAATAATTTGATTAAATCGGTTCAAAAGATTGATATTTTAGAAATATTGAAATTTATATCATGTGGAGGAGATATCAATTTACGAATTCAAATGAATACTAATGTCATTTCACTTTTCGAATATTCTTTAAGAAAGCATATAGATGTTAAAGAGGAAGATAAAAAATATTTTGTTATATCCGAATTGCTCATATTAAATGGATGCAAAATTGAAAAAGATTTGAATCAAGATATCGGATTTACGGAGGAAGCGAAGGATTATTGGAAAAAGAGGAGTTTGAGATTGAATTGATGGCGTGTGTATTTAGGTGTGTAATGAATGGATGATGAAAGACGAAAGACGAACGAACGACGAACGAACGAGTGAGTGAGTAGCTAGTAGTGAGTGAGTAGTAAGGAGTGAGTGAATAGTTCCTGAGAGTTATTCGATGCGCGCTTCTGTATGCTCCTGCCCACTAGTTTCTAGTCACCTCTACTCTGAATTTTACTCTCTACTCACCCTCACTCTCATTCTCACTCTCACTCTCACTCTCACTCTCACTCTCACTCTCACTCTCACTCTCACTCTCACTCTCACTCTCACTCTCACTCTCACTCTCACTCTCACTCTCACTCTCACTCTCACTCTCACTCTCACTCTCACTCTCACTCTCACTACTGACTCTCACTACTGACTCTCACTACTGACTCTCACTTCTCACTCGTTCGTTTGTTCGCTTTTTTTGGCTGCGAAAAACCACAATAGCAACTTCCACCATTGACAAGTACCAATTCTTGCAAAATATTGGCGAAGGGCTTTGGGACATAAGCCTCGCTATAACTATCGCCCTCACTCTCATTACTCACTCCCACTAGTTACTAGTCATTCTAGATAATCGCTCTCGCTGACTCATTCACTCGTTCCACTCGTTTGTTCGTTTGTTCGCTCTTTTGTGGCTGCGAAAAACCAGAAAAGTCCAAACCCAATTATTCTCAACATCACTACACAATGACAACTTCCACCATTAACAACTACCAATTCTTGAAATGCATTGGTAAAGGAAACTTCGGAGATGTCTATAAAGGAATCAACAAAAATGACAACAGGATCGTTGCTATCAAAGTGATCAATTTAGATGAAACAACCGAAGAAATCAAAGTGCTTATTCAAGAAATACAATTCCTTTCAAGATTGAATAATATTTATATAACCAGATATTTCGAAACATTTGTTAATGATTTTAATATGTATATTGTTATGGAATATTGTGGAGGACAATCATGTTCCGAATTGATCAAATTTTATAAGAAACTTCCTGAAGATATAGTTTGTTATTTAATTCGAGGTATCTTAAAAGGTTTAAGTTATTTGCATCAAGAAGGGAAAGTTCATAGAGACATTAAACTGGCCAATGTTTTATTGAATGAAGAAGGAGGAGTTAAATTAGCAGATTTCGGAGTTAGTGGTGAAATAACTTTTACACAAGTTAAAAGAAACACATTTGTTGGTACCCCGTATTGGATGGCACCTGAAGTTATAGTTAAAGCCAAAAACAAGAATGCGGTTGGATATGATGAGAAAGCCGATATTTGGTCTACGGGAATTACAACGATTGAATTGATAACAGGGTCTCCTCCATTGGCACAATATGATCCAATGAAGATTTTATTTGAAATTCCAAAGAAGAGACCTCCAATTTTAGTTGGGATTAATTTAAGTGAAAATATTAAAGATTTTGTTAAATATTGTGTCATCAAAGATCCCAAAAAACGACCAAGTGCAAATCGATTATTACATCATGAATTTATAACCAATATTCAAAAGACGCATTCACAAATTCAAATTAAATTAGTTAGAATGATTAAGGAGAAGAATTTGAAATTGGGTGGTGTTTCTCGTAAGCCAAGATATAAATTGAGTTTGGAAGGTAAACAAGATAACAAGATGATTGAATGGGATTTTGAGAGTATTGGGAGGGAAAGAGAAGGTGAAATAAATGAGACATTTGTACATGAAAGTCCTGACCCTAATGAAACATCCATTGAAACTTCTCCACAAATTCGGCGCGGTGAAATTTTATTCTTTTGTCTCGAACGGGTTTACATGAGAGGCAGATCAGATAGCACAAAACAAACAGTTCATAAGCTCATCGATCAATTGGCCGAGTCCGAGAGGTTACAACCGGGGCTTTGTGACGCAATCATGGAGGAAATGTATCAGTTCCGTACTTAATGTAATAGATATTTGATGGCTGGTGGTAGTCGTAGTTGTAGATCGAGTCGTGTGTTTCGTAGGTCTCGGTGATCACTACTCTCTCACCACTCTCTACCATACATACTCTCTGTTTCACATACTCACTCAATCACTCGTTTCACTAGTTCCCTCGTGGTCGTCGTTAGCTCATTCGCGTTTTTTTACCTCCCGTATACTTCAAAGCTGGCAAAGAACTTCGCGTGGCTATTGTGTTATGCTTGCTGATCTCTTCACAATCGTACCTCCAAAATAAACGCGAAAATATTCGACGCGCTCACAATAAACGCGCTTGTAATCAACAACCATTTTGTACTACAAGTTGATAATGTTTCTTTTTTCAACCCTTTATCAAATCGATTTCAATGATTGTTTATCTGGTTGGATGATTTTTAAAAAATTTACGTGTTTCCCTTTAAATACTTGAATATCCAAATTGTTTAATAATTCTTTTATTACTATAATCATGTCTAATAATCAAGAGGAGGTACCAAGTCAGAAGAATGGAACTGCTGGCAGCTCCAATCTTCACCTTCCTCAGACACCCAGAGTTTATAAATCGACTCATAAAGGTATAACACCATCTTTTAGTTTCAATTTCCTGCCTTCATTTTCATTCAATTCTCCAATCTATTCAGTTTCTCCAAACAAGTATTTTAACATCAACAAATTATTTCATAAGAAATCAGATTCAATATCGAGTAATAAAGATGTTTTCCAATCTACTCCGAATAATCAAAAATCGAGTAAATTTTTTGATTCATTAAGTGATAAGGCTAAGAATGATTCACAAGATTTGGATATTTGGTCTTCACTTGTTGACGATTCGAATCATTCGAATATGACTAGTGTGTCTTCTGTGTATGAAAAGAAGGAGTTCTTAACTCCAGCAAAGGTGATGAGAGTGGATTCCGAGGTGTCCAAGTCCGCATCTAAGTCCGCATCCAACGAGTCCAACGAGGCCTCTAACGAAAGCCCTAACGGCTCCCCCAACAAGTCCACCTCCAATGAGCGGTCCCTCGAACAGTCCGTTGAACAGCCGGTTGAACGGCCCATAGAGACCGCCCTCATACCCATCAAACCAAAAGAAAACACAGAACCCATCAACAAAAAGAGAAAACTAGAGTCATCTCCCAACAACTCGGTTGCATCTCAAATCGATTCAATCATAGACTCTCCAATTGGAGCCCGAAAATCAACTGTTTCCAAACTTTCTTCATCCTCAACAGCTTCCAAATTGATCAATTGTATCACAAACCCTCCAGTACTAGAACCAAATGAAAAGGTATGGTATCCTGAATTGGACCAAATGTTGATCAAATGTTTCTTAAAGTATAGAGATTTTAGAGAGAATCAAAATTCAACTTTACTATTGAAGAATACTTCACAGAATAAAATCTTACTGAGAATGTTATTCAATAAAACCAACATTTTCAGAACTTCAAAGCAAATCAGTTCACGGTTATTTCGATTAGCCAAATCGAAGAAACTAGAGAAACCAAGCAAGTACTGTAAAAACTACAATGGAAGCGGTAAACAGAGTTTCCAGCCAACTCCAAACCCAACCCCAGTAAACAAGTCGGCTTATGGACTGCTTGATGAGTTGATCAATACGCCGTTTGGGATGCCCCAACTGAACACTTCCACTTCTTCGTACATCTTGGATTCAATCAAGACCAACGAGATCATCGACGACGAATTGGACCTACTTCTCTCGTCTCCTACTACAGATGATCAACTCGAATTGTACCCCAAGAGTATCACCATGTCTTATAAAAATATCGAAGGTAAAGTACACCAATTCACGAAACTAAACAAGATCAACGAATCGAAAGTTTCACTCGATGTGCTCTTGAATTCAAGGCCGTATTTGTCAGCAAAGATTCTTGAGAATTTACAAAAGCATAATCTCCCCATATGGAGAGTCTCCCATACCGTCAACATCAATATGAACTTCGCTCAGAACGAGTCCTTCAACTTACAATCCAACATCTTTGAGTCCTTCATGAAGCTCGATGTGTGTGGTATTCAATCAAACTCAATGTTGGATTGGAAATGTTTAACCAAAGTTTATAGTGACGAGGCTTGTCGAAATTCAATCTATGAAAATATCGACATTCTAAATGGCTATTCAAACAAGAATAAATTCGAATTGAATCAACCATTCTTGAAAACGTTCTTCAAAGGTTACTTAAATTTTCTAATCAACGGATCTTCAATGAATTCGAATTTGACTGTGACTCAGATTCTTTATAACAATTCGAATCCGGAGAATTTCAGCTTAAATCAAGACTTGTCAAAAATTTATGGATATTTCTTACACGAATTCAAATTTGATGAAACGACTGAAGAGGGAAGTTCGGATGTTGAGATTATTAAACTTGAAGATTCAAAAGAATCGGATTTCGAGGATGATAACGAGACTGTTCTTGCCGATTCTTCACCGTATAAGGTGTCTCCTAAACACGGGGTAGAGGATACACCGGTCAAGAGGAATAGGTTGAGGATAGATGCGGACAAGGCTAACTTTGGGGAGTTCAGCGGGTCAGTACCTGGACACTCGGGACACTCGGGGTCAGTACACTCGGGACAACACTCCGGGTCAGTACACTCGGTGGCAGGCTCAGTACACTCGGTGACTGGACATGTGACAGGCCCAGGACTTGTAGCAGGCCCAGGACAGTCAGTAACTTCCGGGTCTGATAGACACCCACTGGTAGACCACTTTGCTCCACACTCCCACCCTTTAGAAAGAACCTTTCCCTCGCACCAATCCTTTTCTCAATCAACTGCTACTTTTACCCCAGGTTACATTTCAGTTTCTCCAGAGCTTGAAAAAGCTCAAGATTTCAATTCTAATTTTCCGGTACCTTCGGATCAATTACTTACTTCGACTCCATTACACAACAATGTTATGAACAATTTCATACCTTCTACACAACCTGTGATGGTCAATTTAGGTAATGGGATAATTCCTTTCAATAATTTACATCCATCGATTCAAGAGCAAATGATTTCGATGAATAAACAGTCATTTGTTTCACAAAATTTGGTTACTTCTGCGCCTGCTTCACAAACTCAATTCTTAATTCCTCAACAATATCAATTTCAAAGCCAAGCAAAACGGATTAAAGAAAAACCTAAAGAAATTAAATTTGGACCTATATTAGAGTACGATCCTTCAAAAGATGCACCTAAAGTGGCGATTAAAGAGGTCAAGCATGGTAGTGCCGGTACACATATGTTTCCAATGAATCAATTATCGATGTACAAGCCAAAGAAGAAATAAATAGTTTATAGAAGATGTTATTGTTTATGTGTTGTAGTGTACGTGCTGTGTGCGAGAATAGCCTGACTTTCTACTTTGTGCGGTGTACTGAATGTCACTCGATTCTCGTTCGCTCGTTTGAAAACCGCAGTAATTTTTTGCAGTAAATTCTCGCTATTTAGCGAGTCGTGGGGGGATTAGCGAGAAAGGTACCGTAATTAGGGATCCTACATTACACTGGACGGCAGTGTATACTACACTACATACAATATAGACTATATGCTGCGTAATTAATCCTCACTGGCTCCTTACTCACTTACGCTCATCCTCAGCCCGCACTCTCTCTCTAACTACTCCTTCGTCTCTCACTCACTCGTTTCACTCGTTCGTGAGTTACGAAAAATTCGGAGCTTCGTATATCCGAACAAAGAAAGCAACAATGTCGAATCAACCATTCGGCACAGCGACCTCCAATCAAACCTATCCCGGAAACGGCAATCCTCCCAACTACCCGAATGCCAATGCCCCCAACCCAGAGAATTCCAATATGAATAACTATCCAGAGAATTCGAACTATCCAGAGAATGCCAATATGAGCTATCCAGATAGACTGCAAGATAACATCAATGTCCATCAAATGGAAACCGATCGGAAATCTCACGTCCCGCCCGGAGCAGGAATGCAAGGACAATTCAAGCTCATCTCCGTTAGCTTCAAAGAAGCAGCCTTAGACTCTCCAACCTTCCGTGCGAGCGTCAATCATTTGGATATTCAAATCGATAATATTGAAAAATGGCTCTTAGCATTGGTTAGTTCTGTTAAAAAGATCCCCAAATATATCAAAGTGTTTCAAACATTCAATAATTCATTCTTGGAACATTTGGTACCTTCATTCTTACAAGATGGGTTGATTGATCAAGAATATACAATCCAGTCCTTACAAACTACATTAGCAGGATTAAAGAAGTTATGGGGCATGTGTTTATCATCATTAACAGTCAATTCGTATATTGTTGATAATTTGAATTTGATCGTCTCCAAAAACATCACACACTATAAAGAATTGAGGAAGAAGTTTGAAAAATGTCAAGAGAAGCATGATAAGTATCTTGGGTTGTATATCTCGACTCCAAAGACAAAGGATCCGGTAAGCATCATGGAGGATGCCAAACAGTTCTATCAAGTTCGAAAAGAGTATATCCATTCATCGTTAGATTTGGTGATTGAATTATCAACCATTGGTAATTTACTCGATAGAACTTTGGTTAGATTAAGTAGTGATTTATGGAAAAGAAAAAGAGCTGCATTCAATTCGGAAATTGATGACACTTTTTTTAAAGATACCTGGACCAAGATTCAAAAGATTCAAGGATGGTGTGATTCTTATTCAATAGCCATTGATAAATTGCAAGATGATATGATGAGTGCAAGAAAACAAGTTGAAGATAGCTCGAACTATCATTCTTCACCGTCAACCAACGTCAATGATTATAAATCTTCTTTGATAAACTCCAAGACCTTGAATCAAATCGACGAATCTGGGTTTGAAAAACACGGGTACTTATTCATGAAGACTTGGATAGATCGGAACTCAAAACCAATTTGGGTTAGAAGATGGGCTTTTATTAAGAATGGGGTTTTCGGATTGTTAGTTTTGAGTCCTACAAAGACATTTGTTCAAGAAACTGACAAGATTGGCATACTTCTTTTCAACGTCAAGTATACACCCAATGAAGATCGAAGGTTTTGTTTTGAAATGAAAACAAGTGATTTGACAGTTGTTTTTCAAACCGAAACACTCATTGAATTGAAATCTTGGTTAAAAGTGTTTGAAAATGAAAAAAATCGGATTTTGAATTTGAATGATGATCTGTTCAATATTGCAAGTGGTAGATATCCTCCAATCATATCTGAATTGGCTTCAACAGCAAATACTTTGATTGATAAGGAGTTGACAAACACAAGAATCATTCATTCATCTGGTCATATAATCACCTCGAGTACTTTGGCAAGTCATATAGCCAAAAACGAATCAACGTTTCAAAAACACGTTTACTATCAAATCCCTCAGATCAGGCCTCCGTATATAACAGACACAACCAAATCATCTATCATAGCATATAGTATAGCAACCGCAACATCTGTCCCAACAGCATTAACAGCCAATGTCTGGGGGTCAGTCAATTGGGGAATATATTATCTACACAATTCATACAATGAGATCATAAGCCCTCCAATCCCTATTCAACCCGATTACCAGTTGATTGAACAACAGCAGCAACATCAAATCGAGTCTGGCGTGTACTATCCAGACTATTACCCTGCAGAATTGGTACCATTGGACATTCAAATGAGAGCGTTGTTTGAAACTGCAGTTGAACCGGGTGAATATTGCTTACTTTCATTTCGATGCATTTGGTCTCCGAATTCAAAGCAAGAATTGAGTGGAAGATGCTTTATAACAACAAATCATATCTACTTTTACATGCATGCTTTAGGGTTCGTTGCTTTGTTCAAGGGATTCGTTGGAAGATTGGTTTCTGTTGATTGTACTAGTCAAAAGTACTTTGATTTGCTCAAGATTTACAGTATGAATGGAGTTATAAAAACTAAATTGTTCTTAGATGATGGGAAGTTAATCAAACGGAAACTCCTTTATATTATAGCCAATAGAATAGCAGAGAAACCAAAGTTACTAAGCCAGCTTATACCCGATTTGAACGAGATCGAAATCCAAGTTAAAGAAGAAGAGAAAACTTTGGTACAAATCTCTCAAATAACTACATTATCGAAGAACCTTAAGAAGAGAAATACAAGTGAAGAGAATTTCCCAACCGTTATAACCACCCCAGAAAAGATGTCGTCCTTCATTCAAACATTGGACACACATGGAATGAGTTATCGAACGGATTTCTCAAAAGAGTATACCTTATTATCCGAAAACAATTACGCAATACCTCCCAAGGCTTTATTCCATGCTTTATTGGGGGATGAATCAACCATACTCACAGACCTTTCATATGGGATATTGGAGTGTATTGTCAAAAAACCATGGTCTCAAAACCTAGAAGGAAACTACCAAAGAGTTTATACTTCTCCATTGAGATATTTCAACAAAACATCGACCGTTCAAATCAACCAAACCATTGATTGTATTCTTGACGATGAGTACTACTCGTTCGTTCATAAACGGTGTAACTTCAAGTTTAAAATTGGCTCGATATTTGAAATTGAATACCGATTTGTTATAATTCGGAATTCGGGAAAACAATCAAAACTTTATACGTACTGTAAGACAAACTTTCAAACTTCACTGATTTTCAATTCAGTCATTGATTATATCAATCAGACATTAGGTGCAAGTTATGACTCGTTGTTGGAGAGAAGGTTGAGGGGTATTGTTAAAGAGGTTGGTACACATGGACTGATTGTGAAGTCGATCTATTTGTATGGTCGAATGAGTCATTTGAAGGATCTGACAGAGCTGGGAGTCGAGGCGGATCTGTCAGAATTGAAGGCGAGTGAGTTGAAAGAGGCCAGCGACGTCAAAGGATTACTGAGTGACTTTACAGGAACACTGAGTAACTTAAAAGGGTCAGCGAGTGATTTTACAGAATCCCTGGCACATGACTTGACAGGATCACTGAATGCGATAGGACCACTGACTAACTTAACACCTCAAGATGCACCCTTGGTTCAAATTAGTTTCTTTGTTCTTGCCCGTCTTTACATCACAAAGTACATGATCTCATTTATGAGCAAGGTAATCTTATTCTTCCAATTCTTCTTTAACGGAAGTATAGTCATTGCTAAAAGTATTAGTATGCAAAAGGTTTTAATATTGATAATTGCAATGCTAACCATTTCAAACTTTTATTTTGCAAGCAGAACTTCTATTTCATATTGGACAGTTCATAGAGCAAATAAGGTTATTCATGAACTTGCTGCAAAAGAACCTGTAATGCTACAAAGAGCCATTTATTTAAAAGATACTCAAGATGTTTTAAAAACTTCATTCATTCCAAATAATTCAAGATGTTTAACTACTTTTCAAAATCATTCATTTGTTAATAATTATAGACAATCTATTCAATGGGATGAAGTTTATGGAGATGATGATACAAAACAAATTGCACAATCTTTAAGAAAAAAATTCATTGAAATTGGTATTAAAAGACATGATTTAATGGTTAAATTAAAAATTTTGAATGAAATGGAATTTGAAATTGCAAAGGCTGAATTGAATAATTGGCTTATGAATGAACTTAATAGATGTGACTTCATAAAATATAATGTTTTGAATAAGTTGAATGAAGATGCTGACGGGAAGAGTGATTTGAATGAGGGGATCATTTCGATATTGGAGTTTTGTAAGGAGTGTGAGGTTCAGTTGAAGTTGAATGATGAGCGGGCGATGATCGACGAACGAACGACGAACGAACTAACGAACGAGTGAGTGAGTGACGACTGACGAGTATATAGTATATAGTATAGCTTATAGATTCTACATTTTCTATACAGTGTACAATCAGTCTATAGAGAGAATTTGAAAATCTCCGAACTACTGGTATGCTCTCGGTAAACCCAGCTACGAGTGGAGAGTGGCTGACTGATGAACGACTGAACACGAGCGATGAGTGGATGTGACTGATCCATGAGCGGCCCACTGACCGACTGGTCGACTCATTGAGAGGCTGCTGGGTGCTAGACGACTCACTGACCGACTATGTAACTCACAGACACACAGACACTTGTGCACCGCCTCCTATCTAATGCTACCTCCCCTCCTAATAACCCTTCTTTGCCAACTGATCCGCAATATCCAAATACAAAGCCTGAGCATTAAACTTAGGTTCTTGATTCAATACAGCTTTATCTATAAAAGTTCTTGCAGAATTTGTCCAATTGATTAAATCTAAATGATCAACTTGATTTAAAGTTCCAATATAATCCCCCCATTTTGAACTTGAAACTGTAACCATTCCATCACTTTCTAATTCAAATTCTTTCAAATTTTTTTCTTTCAGTATTTTATACTTCATTATATGCCATGTTAAATTGAATAGACTATACCATTTTGGATCAAATTTTGCACCATATGAAATATATTCAACATTTGGATCATCAGTCACATTTTTATTGAATTTTTCCATTTGATAAGTTGTTAATTCGAAAATTGAATCAGGGCATAAACTTCGTAAGAGTTTATTTGAACCAATTAAATCAACTAAAAAATCAGCACATTCAGATCCATGATGTGGAGTTGAAATTGTTGTTAATGACATAACAGTATAATTTTTTTGTAATTTTGAAATTAAGTATCTGCAATCAAGACCGCCCATTGAATGGCTCACCAAGTTTAGTTTTGGTTTGTGGGTTACTTGGAGTTGATTGCTCATTTCCTCTGTTGAGTGCTCACTGTGTTGATTGCTCACTTGGATGCTCTGTTGATTGCTCACTTGAAGGCTCTGTTGATTGTTCACTTGATCACTCAATTTTGCCTGGTTCTCTCGACTCTCAGCTCCCTCTTTCTCCCTCTTTATCCTACACTGAGCATCAATAAACCTATTCAAAACATTTGCACGCTGTTCGATAGTTCCAAAAGGTGGTACCTTCCCCATCATAACCGTTATCCCCAACGATTCCAAAGTCTCTCTAATCCCCCTCCAATACTCAAATTGAATCAAGCCCTTTGGAATGGTATTTTCAAGACGCTTTTCATTGAATGGGTTTTTTAAAAATAAAAGTTGATCAAAACCTGAAAATCCATGACATAAAACTATTGGATATTTGGTTGATTGATAATTAGTTTTAGTAACAAATTTATCGATTATTTTATCATTTGCACGCTTATCTAAATTAATAACTTTTGAAGAGTTGAATCTATATTGAATGAATGGTTTACATGAAGTCTTGAACATGGTAGTGGTAGAAAAGTCTCGCTATGCGAGACAACTTAGCTAGAAAAGCAATTTAGCGAGAAAAACAATTATCTCGTACGAAACAATACATGTTGTCTGGAAATTACAGAACTGTCGCTATTTTAGCGAGAAATGTAGTCCAAGAAATTACAGAAAACTCTCGCTATTTTATCGATTTATCCCCACTAATTGAGTGAGCTATACATGCCTGTCTTAAGTACAGAAAAACTCTCGCTTATCTCCCACTAATCGACTGAACCATCAAATCCTTTACAACTCCCAACATATTCAAACTCTTCATCCCAAAACCTCTTAAAAAAACTAATGGACCAAAATCAGTTGAAAAAATTTTGTGTAATTTATCACATACACCCATAAGTAAATGATTTGAAGGCCAAGCATTCGAAACATACCGATCCAATACTAAACTAGACCCAATATCCAAACCTCTATCAATACCCTTTTCCAAAGCATCAACCAATTCAGCCACGTCTGACTGACCCATGTTCAACCCTTGGCCCGCTAATGGATGGACTGTATGTGCTGCATCTCCAATCAATGCAACTCGGGATGAAATATAAGTATCTGCATGTGATAATTTCAAAGGAAATCTTGCTCTTGAATTTTCAATAACTTCAACAACTTTTAATGGATAATTTGATTCTAAATCTGATATTTTAAATTTCGACATTCTCCATTCAATTTCTTCCAATACAGATTCATCATTTGGATTTTTTTCTAATACCTTGTAAAGATAGTTCAAGTCAACTTCATCTAGGATCATTGCAGCATTAACCAACAGTGGGAAAATCTTTGGATCAACCTTCAATAGTAATTGAGACAATTCACTCGTTGAAGACCAAACAATCGTTGCGTTATCCTCAGTCAATGGTAAGATTGCCAACGGACCAGTGGTTAAAAATCTTTGCCAACCAATCGAACGGAAATCTTCATATTGTAATTTAATGGTTGCAACTACTCCAAATCGATTATATTGCCAACCTCTCGATTCAATCTTACTATATTTCCGAACAGGTGAATTATACCCATCTGCTCCAATAAGTAATCTAGTTTGTAAAGTTTGACCATTTGAAAGTTTAACTATTGGCCAGTCTAAGTCATTGTCTGAATCTTGAATATCAACCACTTTTGTATTGTCAAGGATTGTAGATTCATCACCAAGACTTTGAATCTTTTGTAATAATGAGCTTTGAATGTTGATATTTTCACACATCATCGCAAGTATACCTTGATTTCCTTCAATCATATTTCCATCAAATTGAATTCTTGAATGAGTATCTTGAGAATCATAAGCAATAATTGAATCATAAAATTTGATACGATCTTGATTGAGGTAGTCAAAGTTTCCGATTTTTTGCATAAATTCAATTGATTTTGGAGTTAATGAAACAACTCGATTGGTGTAATCTTTGGGTGGGTTTACGGAGAATTCTCGTACTGAATGTAGACTTCCACCTTCAATCAATGTACAGTTGAGGTGGCTTGTTTTGGGCGAGGATTTAAGTGCTGTGAGAAGGGTTAGTCCAGCAGGACCACCTCCTATGATCACTACGTCTTGTAGGTTGTGTGCTGCAGTAGCAAGCTGTCTTGTGAATTTGAGCATGTGGTGGGAGAAGTGGGATGATTTTTGTGAAAAATTAATAGCGAGCAACGACGAACGAAAGAACGAATGAAACGAGTGAGTGAGTGAGGGGTAAGTGAGAAGTGTGTGAGAATTAAGAAGCAATATACGGTGTACACGCTATACGGTGCATAGCACAGAGTGCAGAGTACAGTATATAGCTTGCACTGTAGAGCAGACAGTATATCACAGAGGTGAATAGTCCTCGTACCACTCTCGCTAAATCCACCGCGACTGCGCTTTGCGATTTTAGAGCGAACGAACGAGTGTCGGTCTGATCTTACAGTATACAGTATATAGCATACAGCGTACATTGCAGAGTATATATTGTATATATAGAGTATAGTGAGTCCAGTGACGAGTGCAGTGATAGTTGTAACCCTCTCGCTAAAGCTACTAAATCTACTCTCACTAAATCTACTCACCAAATCTTCCCTCGCTAGCTTCCATTTTCGCGCGCCCAGTACCCCTGTACTGCACCGCACACACTGTATTATCGTACAGTGTACTATGGTACTCTATCATTAATTCTTTGGAATATTTTCCAATTTAACCTTCCCACTTTCAATCCAATACGGATTTATCAATTTTTCCTTTTCTTCATACATCACTTTATAAGACGTTTTGATTGTACCATCACTAACCCCAGTTTTATCTGAAATTTTTGAAGGAGGCAAATCAGCTCCAAAAACTAAAGCTGCCATATAAATCACGGTTGCAGCAATAGTAGTTGGAGATCTACCTGCTAATACTCCAACTTCTTTACATCTTCTTGCGATATATTCAGCCCCATTTGTAACTTGAGTATTTAAACCCAAATGTGAACAAAATCTTCTAATCAAATCTTCTGCAGAAGTTTGAGTCGTTTGAATATTATCTTGATTAAACATAAGAGCATTTGGATTTGCTGCATTCTTATCCTGAATTACTTTATTCATAATTTTGAAAACTTTCCCAATTTCCTTTCTCGGAACATTCGTCAATGCCCAAATTTCCTTGAATGAACGTGCAACTTTTGCTTTACGACATCCAATGAAAATCGCAGCTGCCATAATTGATTCTTGAGATTTTCCTCTTAAAGGTCTTTCATCATAAACCATTTTATAAACTTCCTTTGCTCCATCTTGAACGATTTTTGGTAATTGATACCCATCACACATTTGAGAAATTTTGGCATAAGCTGCTGAAAGTGCATTATCTTTCTTATCAACAATTGATTTATTTTGAGCCCTATTTAATTCTTTCCCAGCTCTAGTATTATCAGGTACATAAGAAATCATAGTTGATAAATCTTCTGTATCGAGTAAAGGATTCCCTGCATCACCAACACGACTTGGATCATCTCCATTTTGATCATCATTACTAAAAGTTCTCCATTCAGATCTTGTATCAACTACCCGATCACTAAGAACAAGTCCACAACTTCCACAAACAATATCACCTTCACTAAATCTTTCGATCAAGTCAGGTGGGAAGATCTTACATTCGGGACATGTTAATGTAACATTAAGGTTTGGACCGGTGAAGACATCTGATTTTCCTGGCGCAAGTAAACTCATGATGATGAAAAATGTAATGAGAATGATGATAAATCAAATGTTTAAATATTGGAGGTCGTGTGCGGGAGAAAATTTTGAGGTCATGAGACTGATCATTATTAGTCAGTGATCATGAAAGTCATGAGAGTATAAAAGTGTGTAATTTGTGCTGTGTGCGTGTGTAGTGTAGTCTATGTGTGTCCCATGTGTCTTCCATGTGCGTCCCGTGTGTTTACATATCCATGTGTGGATATGTGTAGTGATCATATCATAACCTTCCTCTAACGTCAACAATGCATAGATTTTCATGATTGCTCAACAATGCTCAAAACCAAGGATAGCAATATATAAGAACATAAAAATTCTAATAAGTAATCAAATCATCTATCAACTAAAATGAGCGTTGCAACACTTACCAAAAATACAATCCCATTACAAGACCTTTCAAATCTTGATTCTTCAACTTTAGTTAATGAAGCAAAGTACATTCTTGAGCTAGTTGAAGAAAACTGGAAGGCGGGGAAAAAACATAAATATATTACTGCGACTGGCTTACCAATTAGTGTTGCTACCTATTCAAATAATAAATTATCCGATGAAACTTGGCATGCAAGAGTTTATAATTTTACCGAATTTGGCGATCCTTTAAAGGAACATTATCACCAGTTATTGATGAAGTATATTGTGGGATCTTTAAATGATTTAAAACGTACACATTCCGAATACGAAAAAGAGTATATTCATGAAATTACACATTATGAATTGAGTAACTATAATATTGACGGTTCAATTCCGGGTGTCAATTTTTCATATTTGGCACAAATTTACTATAAATTTCAGTTTCCTTTAAAGAAGCGGGTTTTTTACGAGTTGGTTCATATTCATAGACCAAGTGAAAATGAAGCGTATGTTATTTCATTGGCTGTTGATCCAAAGAACTTTCAACGTCCAGGATTTGATTCAAGTTATGTTGTAGGAAGATATACATCGATTGAGAAGGTTGTGTATGATCCAGTTACAAAGAAGTTGTTGTGGTCAATGGCCACATGTTCGACTCCGGGGGGCAGTGTGCCTGGATTTTTGGCACGGATGAATATTGGAGGGGCAATTGCAAAGGATGTGCCTAGTTTTATCAATTGGACCGAGAGTTTGAGATTGAGAACGACGGCAGGTGCCGAAGAGCATGTTGCAGGTGTTACGGGGGCACCAGCGGGTACCGCAGGTACTGGTGTAGGTGTCCCTGTAGGGGCAGCTACCGGGACCACCGGTGGTGCATATGTCTCGCCAGTCACAGCCGCGCCCAACGGTGCAGTAACAGCCGACCCCGAAGCCTCAATCACAACTGTCCGTGACGTTCCAATCAACACTCCGACACCTGCCCAAACTCAGAACCCTGTTGTAACCACCTTTTGAGTCACCTAGGAACCTCGGGGTCATGGAGCCATGGAGTTATGTCTCCCCGCTATGACGAAACCCCTCTAACCATAGCCTCACATCTTGTCCCAAGTTATCAAGAAATCCAAGATTACTGTCTGTTACTCCAACTAATCCACTTGTTTGCCTTTTTTTCTTTAATCTTGTATGATTCTTTATAATTATAATAAATTTTTGATTATACTTTATATAATAAAACATCCAATCATTGAATTTATTATTTGAAAATTTATGAAAAAATTCATCCAACTGATCTTTGAAAAATAGTTGATTTGTAAATAAATCAATTAATTTATCATGAAGGTAAAAAATTGCATTATTAAATTTTAAATTCGATTTTTCAAAATTTGATAAGTTTTCGATGTTTAAATTTGAATTTAAATTTGGTAAAAATGGTAGTGAAGTTTTGATGTAATTTTCAATTGAATCATAAATGATAAAGAAAAAGTCGTTGTCTAGTTTTGGAGAATTTATAATGTTGTGTAGTGATTGAAGTGAGTTGATGCTGGTTGATAATTCGATGTTCAAACAGTCATCGATTAATTGGTTAAGTGAATTGGATAAGCTTGCATTGTTTGGATCGGTCGATTGAGAGACCAAGGTGATGTAGAGGTCGCCTTTGCGGAAGATGAATAGGTGATATTGTTTGGGAGTTCCAGAGACTTGGAGGTAGACTTTTATCGGGGGTAGAAAGTGGCCGTCTTGTCCGTCTGGGTTATCTTCGGTGGGGTCAGTGGGACTGGGTGTATCTGTGGGTCCACTTGGTGTGCCTCCGGTAGGTCCCGTAGGTATGTCCCCGGCTTCCGTAGGTATTTGTCTATGTCCCGTATGTGCATGTGATTGTGACTCTGTACGGGCCCCAAGACCTATACTAGATATTCCCTCTCCAATACTAGATATTCCCTCGCCAATACTCCCACCAATACTACCGATACTACTCATGGTATAATTCAACGGCAGCACCACCAAATTCATCGTCAAGTTGATCGGATTAATCATATCCATCAAACTCGCATCTTGTTCAACCTCAACATACCGAGGTTGAATCAAATTAGTACTGAAAAAATCATCACTCTTAAAATCCAATTTATCATTATAATTCATACTCTCAAGCCAATTGTAAATTTGAATCAAACTCGTAGTGTCAATCTCGCTCTTTTCCATATGAATCATCCCATACCGTTTCGGCTGAATCTTGTTGAAATTACATAGAAATATTCCATGAATTTGATGATCCAAGTACTCTTTGAAGGTCTCCTTGATTGAATCATTCAATGAAATCGATGACTTCTTATAAATACCAGTAGTATTGGGCACAAGCTCAAGAAACCCTCTATAATTTAAGAGATTTGGCCAGTTCAATTTCAAATTGGATATTTGAGGAATCTTGTACGATTGGATATTGAAATTGTTCAAAAAACTCGTATAAAATTCAATCAATGATTCGTTTAGAACTTGTTCATTAAACTTTTGCTTAATTTGTTCAAATGTCATATTGAATAGTTTGAAGTTTGTGTATGAATTTTCAATCAACTTGACCAATTGAGTGTTGATTAAATCGATGTTATTTGTGTCGGGATATGAAACCGAACATGATAGGTAATAGTTGGGCTCGACATTGTAGATAATGATTGTTGAGTCTATTGACTTGATGATTGTATACTTTGATGAGTTTAAAAAGTTGTTTGCAAATGAAGAGATTCCTCGTATTAGTCCAATGAGTTTTGATTGTTCGAGTTGGGAAGTTGAGGGGGGGATGAAAGTGAGGATTGGGGCCTCGATGGTTGGGTTGTAGATGGAGATGTGGTTTAGTTGGGGGGATAGGGAGGGGGATAGGTGGATGTGGGATTGGGGGATGAAGTGGGAGAAGTAGTTCATGGTACGAAGTGACGAAGTGATCTACGCAGTAGATCACCGAGTGTATAGTCACTAGTGATGATAAAGCGAACGAAGCGATCACGCAGTAGATCTCTGAGTGTAGAAGTGACCGTGATGCAGTAGGTCTCTGACTGTGGGAACAATGACTGTGGGGAGCACCGAGTATCAATGATTGACTTTGGGAGCACCGGGTATGAATCGCACTGTGTGTACTGGAGTATTGTGATAAGAACCACTGTGTGACCTACTGAGCGTATGGATTGATATTCAGATGCGGATGTTGGGGTAATCACCAGTATATTAATCTTGGAGTAGACTGAGTATTCTAATTGTCCACAATTTTGTGTATTTTCTAACAAATTGTTAAATTCTTTTGAAAATTATGAAGCGAGTTTAGAAAGCGAGAAATCGAGAGAGTGCGTGAGGAGTGAATTTACGAACGGACGAGTGCAACGAGTGTAACGAGTGAGTAAGTGTGTAGTAAGTGTATGTTGAGAAGTGTTTACTTCTTCAAGTACACACTCACTCGCTCGTTTGTGCTCACTATTTCTTACTGTTTTCTCACTATTTCTTAGAAATTAATAACTACACTCTTTCGTGCTCGTGTGATTAGGCGAAGTGGGTGGCCGACCATCTCAGTGTATCTTGTAGTGCATCGATATTTCTCATGTAGAAAGGTTCATTTGAGCTGGACTGTTTGTTTAAAGAGACCAATTGGGAGCTTCACCTCAGGACAGAGAAGAAATACACTAAGTAGTGAGCAGTATGTTTTTCTTCGTAAATCAGTTTGTCTTCGTCAACTAACTCAACAAGCAGGTTGTATAGTGTAGTGGTTATCACTTTCGGTTTTGATCCGGACAACCCCGGTTCGAATCCGGGTACGACCTTTTTTTAATCCAAAATCATGCATGCCGCAATAACACGGCCAATTTTACCTTTTTATAATAACATTACACAAAATTTCACCGTCTAAGTAATAAACAAAGTAATACCCGACAACAGATCGAAGTATTTGCGAGACCCGTCAGGCACCAACTGTTTTCTTCGATTCGTGTATTCACTTAAACTGTAAATTTTTAAGGTGTAAAATTTTGTTTACAAATCAGCCAAAAATACGAAAGGATTGAACAAATCAATAACAAAAAAAAAGTACACACCTTTTCTTCCACGTAGCAAGACATTCACAGTCACAAGACACATAGTGAGGAGACGCAACATAGTGAAAAGGCACTAGACATACAGTCATAGAGATAGACGTACAGTATACACACTAGTGAGACAGTAAGGTATACACTTTACACAGTAGTGAGATACACAGTAGTGAGACAGGACATACACTACACACAGTAGTCAGACACAAACTAGTGAGACACAGTAGTCAGACATACACACACTTGTCAGACAGCCAGACACACACTTGTCAGACAGCCAGACACACACTAGTGAGACAGTCAGACACACGCCAGTGAGATACAGACACACGTCAGACACAAACACACACTAGTCATACACAGACACACACACTCAGAGAGACCCACCAGACATGGACGACTCCAAACCCAAAAACCCCTCGTCAAGGGTCATCGACTCCTTGCACCAACAAATCGACACGTTAAAAAACGAATTAGCTAGCGTCAAAATCTCAAGTGATGACTACAAAAAGAAATATTCGATTGTTGCACAGAAAAACGAATCGATTGTTGATCAATTGGCCAATACAAAGCATGAAAATGACATGATAAACGCGTTATTAAAAAGAAAAGAGCGGAGAATTTCTGATTTAGAAGATCAATATAATGAAATAATTTCGAGCAATGAAACTTTAAATTTAACCAATAAAAGTTTAAAAATTCGATGTGAAAATTTACAAGAATCTTCAACCTTTTCAACTGCTGAATTTGAAAGGTTGAAAATTTCTTATGATGCATTAATTTCTTCACAAAATGAGTATAAAAAACATTATCAAAAAGAATTGAGTCAATTAACAAGTCAATTTGAACAATTCAAGGCTGAAAATTTAAAGAAATTCGAGAATTTATCGTTAAATTTATCCAATAATGATAAAGATATCGATACATTATTGGATAGTTTAACCAATAAACGTAAAACAATGGATAATCTTTATGTTAATAAGAATAAAATGATTTTAGAATTGTTAACAAAGTTATCTAAATTTTCAAAATTACATGGACAAGATTCCAAAGTGATTTTACAAAATTCGGTTTCAATTATTGAGTCATTGATAGCAAAGTACCCGGATTTACAAGAAAAATTAAGTAAATATGAAAAAATCGATATTGATTTAGATGAACTTTTGATTGAATCGAATGAGACGTTGAACAGTTCATTTGATGAAGAAGCAACATTGATAAATTCACCAGATTTATCATCAAAGAGCTCTAAAATCCCCACAATTCAATCAAAGAGAAGAAAAAATAAGAGAAATTCGATTCGATTTGATTCAAAGAGTGGAGCTGATTTCAATTTAAACATTCCAACGACTCCAACTCAATTGAATTTACCTAAAAGACCAGCTCAACAAGCAAATAGAAATAGTTATTATGAGAAGCCAAGGACTCCAACACCTCCTTCGAATAATCTTAACGATCAGTATGAGTTGAATTCAAATTATCAGTATAATCATCAGTATAATCAGTACAATGGACAGGCTCATCATAGTTATTCGTATAGTGGTGGCAATGGGAGGGGTTATAGGGCGCAACTGGGTGTGTATCAGGGTCAGGGACAGAACCAGGGACAATCTCACCAGGGACTCCAGGGACAGGGACAGGCCCAGGGACACCAGGGTCAAATGAACACCCACCAGCACAACCCCCACCAGCACAATCACCAAAACGGAATGAACCACCAGAACGGAATGAACCAGAATGGTCAAATCAACCAAAGCGGAATGAACCAGAATGGTCAAAACAACAAGAAATTCAATAGAAGATCGACTTATGGAAACAATTACCATAACAAAAGAAACTCTCAAAGCTTTGATATGAATTTTGCTTTGAATACTTAGCGACTCAAGTCACTCTTGAGTCGTTGATTCACTCTTTAACAAGTCATAGATGACTAATTGAGTCACACATTCTTTATACCTTTTATATATACCTTCATTCGATTTTGTAGCGCGCTTTGTAGATACTGTAGATACTGTGCTGTGTCTACTGTTCTCTATCTACCGCGTTCCGTCTACTACACACTGTATAGTGTACAATGTATACTATCCTCTGTAGTCTATACTATGTATTGAATATTAACTACTGTACATACTCAGCTCACTAGTTCAGCCTCCCTACTCCTGGCTCATCGCTTCTCTCAGTCAGTCAGCAGCAAGAAGTCACCGTAGTCTCTACTAACTCACTCACTGACTGATTGACTGACTAACTGACTGATTGACTGAGTAACTGACTGATTGACTGACTAACTGACTGACTGATTGACTGACTGATTGACTGACTGATTGACTGATTGACTGACTGACTGACTAACTAACTGAATGATTCACTTATTCCTCACTCACTGCATAAGCCAATATCAACCCATCATCATACCCCCCAAAAAGCACATTTCTACCACTATTCGACCGCCTTGCATGCACCCTACTACGATACGACGACACAACACTCACCTCGTTTGCCTTACTAAACGTCATTGACGTCAATTTGTACCTGCTTGGCTCTTGCTCGGCATTGCTGGTCGACTTCACTACTGAAACTTGAGGTGACTGTCTCGCCACACTAAAAATTTGGGTATCCCCATCGACCGCCTCTATAGATCCGTTCCAATGACCAATCATCAAGGTACCGTTGAACGGAATTATACTGCGTATACCCGAACTGCTTGTTTGTATGACTGATTCACTCTCATCATCATGCACATGGATCTTCTTATTGGTTGACCCAGAAATGATTCTATTCAAACTATCATACACCAAGCATGTGACTGGGTTGGGCTTATGCGAATCATGTACATATATAAGCGAAACCTTGAGATCTTTATTGATCAAAAGTGCCGAGTTGGGCTTGTTCACCATGGTGGGTTCCGAAAAGTCGACCTTGACACAAACAACGTGTCCGGATTCAAATCCAAGCGCAAGCGTACCTTTTTCCGGGTTGAATTCCATCTTCATTATGATTCCAAAATCGTTCCGTCCATTCTCATCTCCGATGGGCACCAAATTTGATTCTTTTACATACAATTCGTAAACACTGAAATTTGTCACTACACGTTTCACCGTATCATCAATGAGTTTATAAATATCGAAATTATTCGAATCGGTTGTTGCTGGGGTTATTAAGAATGTCGAATATTGAACCACATTACAGAAATTCAAGGCATTTACGGGTAATTCAAAGATTTCTTTTGGTGGGTTATTCGGAGCCATTGACCAAATTTTAAGGGAGGAATCACGTGAATGTGATAGAAGATTGGTGGTATTGATTTGCTTTAAAGTTAGGATCAGGTCTGTGTGTGCTTGCCATTGATGGAGTGGTCTTTTTGTGTTGAGATCCCATTGGATGAGTTTTCCTTTGGAGTCGGCGGAGATAAGCGACTTTGATCCATCGGAAGAAATGAATTGTTCCAAGGCAGCAATGGAAGTGTCATGGCCTCGGAGGGAGAAGATGTTGGTGGGGGTTAGTTTCATGGATGAGTTGGTGGACTGTATATAATGGACAAATGACGAACAAACGACGACCAAACGAGCGAAAGAACGAACGAGCGAAGCGAGTGGGTGAGTGGGTGAGTGAGGTGTGAGAACGGAGAGAGAGAGAGAGGGTGTGAGAGAGAGGGCGAGAGAGAGAGGGCGAGAGAGAGCAGTCAGAGAGCAGTGAGAGAGCAGTGACAGAGAGGAAGGACCGGAAGAACAGAATTCACAGGTATTGTCCAGTATACAGTACATTATTACGTAAGCTGAAAATAGTACCACCATTTTCTCTCCTACTACTCACCACCACTCACCATCACTCACCCACTACTCACCCACTACTCACCCACTACTCATCCATTACTTACATACTACTCACCTAGCTCTCACTCACCACTCACTGGCCTCTACTAAACCCCAACATGTCGAGGCTCTTTGTAAAATCTCCACTCTAAAATTTCCCATCAACCTGCATATACCAGCCCAAGCCTTTTAACAACGTTACCAAGAAATTCAATCCTTCGATTATGTATCTACAATCACTATACGAGATCTCTTGATACTCATCCGTTTACTACACTACACTACTCTATTCTGTCAATAAAAATCCAAACAAAATTAATTAATGCTACTTTTTACCAGCCAATAAGATGCAACTCCATGTTCGGTAAACCAAAGTATCGCCTAGGAAATGAACCGTTTACAAACCGCGGTCGGTACCGCACTAGGCATCGCAGTATGGATCTTTTATCCATGTTATACCGGCTATTTATTATTTTGTGATATATTATTTCCTAATTCGGGATCTAATAAATTTTTCATGCATAATTTGAAATTATTTTCATGCACTGATGTAAAAGATAAAAATTAACTGATTTTTCATCAAACCCTGTAATGCCGTTCATTATATAAATAGAGGCAGGGTATCTGGTTTTTTAAACTTTTGATTAGCTATAAAATGGTTAATGTATTTAATGTTCAAATCTTCTTTATTGTCTTTAGAGAAGCGTTGGAAGCAATCGTTGTTGTTTCTGTGCTTTTGGCATTCTTAAAACAAGGTTTGGGTGGTGCTACCGATAATCCGATTGTTTATAAGAAATTAAAACGACAAGTTTGGCTTGGTGCGATTCTAGGGGTGATTTTATGTTTGGTTTTGGGTGCTGCTTTCATTGCTGCCTTTTATACCCTTGGCAAAGATATTTGGTCAAAGTCTGAAGATTTATGGGAGGGGATCTTTTGTATAATTGCAACCGTTTTAATTTCAATGATGGGGATTGCGATGTTACGGATCAATAAAATGAAAGAAAAATGGAGAGTTAAGTTGGCAATTGCCTTAACAAAACCTCCAAACACAAAGAGAGATCGGTTCAATATTGCATACTTGACAAAGAAATATGCCATGTTCATACTTCCCTTCATCACTTGTTTGAGAGAAGGGTTGGAAGCGGTTGTTTTCGTTGGAGGTGTTGGCTTGAACCAACCAGCAACCTCGTTCCCAATACCGGTGATTGTTGGGATCATTGCTGGGATCACTGTTGGTTGGCTCTTGTACTATTCAGGTTCAACTGTTTCTTTACAAGTCTTTTTGATTTTTTCAACAGGTATCTTATACTTAATTTCAGCAGGCTTATTTTCAAGAGGGATTTGGTATTTCGAAAGTCATGTTTTGAACATCAAAACCGGTGGGGATGCATCTGAAAATGGTTCTGGTCCGGGTACGTATGATGTCACAAACATTGTTTGGCATGTCAATTGTTGTAATCCAGAAACTGACAATGGTTGGGATGTGTTCAATGCGTTATTGGGATGGCAAAACTCTCCAACGTATGGTTCTGTCATTTCTTATAATCTCTATTGGCTTGCAATCATCACCACCTTGTTGTTGATGTTGTATGAAGAAAAGCATGGACACTTACCATTCTTCAATAAGTTGCAACTTGCTGAGTTGAACCCAATGTACCATATAAAGGGTAAGAAGAAGAATAAGTTGACAAAGGAAGAACGTCAAGAGTTATTTGAAAATGTTAGACAAATAAAGATTGGTGAGGATGAGAGTTCTGGCGCGGAGGATATCGAGTTGAAGAAGGTGAAGGTCGAAACGTCGAGTGAGGGGCATACAAGTTAGGTGTGTTTATAGTTTAATGTATTGATAAAATAGTTGTGAAGAGTGATCTCGGAGTAGATCAGTGTAGAGAGTAGTAGACTTCGACTTGATGCAGTCTGCACTAGACTGTGCGAGTGATCTACGAGGGAACTGTGGAGCATTCACTTCGCTTTGCAGGTATTTGACTTGTTACTTACTGATGAAGTGGATTTTGAACTCAGTGAACCAATTGGACTGACTTGTGAATCAATGATTTCGCCAGTGGCTTTGAACTCAGTGGTCTACTCCTTACTCTTTTCAGTGACAACTCAGTGATCTACTCAGCGATCTACTTAGTGGCCACGGACTCAATGATCTACCCAGTGATCTACTTCGCAGATCACTGTCCTTCGTAGATCATAAACACCCAAATTGACTCTGCGAATCCTTCAAATTCCCCTCAAGGATTCCCTTAAACTCAACCTTCGAATACCCTGCATCTGGGCCCATCCTTTCTTCAATCGTATTCAACAAAATCTCCAACAACTTAAATGTCTGATCATTAAATTTCAAACTCAGCGAAACCTCAAAAACTTCCATGAAAAAATTCACATCCAACTTCAAATTGATCAACTCAATGATACTTAAATTCGTATTTTCTCTTAAATGATCCATAATATTCTTCAACGAATTCAATTGTAGTTCATTGACGATACTTATAAAGATTTCATGACCGGTTATGGGCTTCACGTCATGAATTAGCTTGACAAAATGAATCAAGATCTCGTAAATAAACCCATCCACCTTCAACGTCTTGGTCTTGTTCTCACTAATCAAATGAAAGAACTTGGCAATCTTCAGGTTGATGAAGAGCTTTTCGTTGTCTAGGATATCGTCAAATATTGTCAAGCTTGCCTTATCAATGTCAGCAAATAACTTCAATTTTTGACTAGACAAGTTCTTGTCAAATAACTTATCAAACGTTTTGATCAAGTTCGGATAAATTGTTCTCGATAATTTATCGAAGTTATTCATCGCAAGGATTTTGAAGTTACCGTCATTGTTTCTTTCAATCGAGTATTTCTTCATGATTGAGTCGATTAGAATGTTCAAACTTCTCATGAATTGAATCTCAATACTAACCAAGATTCGTTTACTTGGGTGTGAAGATACGATCCGGAACTCGGACTCTACGGTTGGTTTGTTGAAGATAAGTTGGCTCAACTTGGTCAACATGTACTGCTGGTAGAACTCGATGATGTTCATTAGTTTGGTGAAGGTGGCTCCGTCATCGGTTTCGTCAACTGTGAAAACCAGACTAACTTGCCAGTCTTCCAAATCATAGAACTGCGAGCAATCGTTGACCCAGACTGCACATGAAGCTTCCAATATCTTCTGGTTGATTTTGGTTGATGAGTTTCTTAACGACTTGATGAGCCTGTTGGTGTCGGTACTCTTACTGACATTCCCAATGATCCCAATAAAGTTTCCCAAACTTGTTAAAAAGTTGTTCACTTTTTGGTTGATACTGGTCAAGTAGGAAATCGCCGACAATGAGTTGGTGTAGTTGGGTAAGAATTGGATGTAGTTTTGGGGAGAAGATTCTAGTTGGTTGTTATCTCCGTGTTCATCTTCAAACAAGGTGACTAAAACAACCTGTACTTTTTCAATTAACTCTATGAACAAATCTCGGATGGTTCCGTCAGTGTCAACTTGATACGTTTTGTAGTTTACGACAAACTCGTTCAAGTTGGTTTGGAAGATTGCAAGGTAATTAACCAAGTTGTTCAAGACAAGCCATGATTCGTTGACGATGGAGAGGTCCAAGTTTTGTGCATTGTCAAAGATCTCCAACCCAAGTTTGTGCTGGTTGTCGGTCGACGGGGAAGAAGAGAGAAAGTAGTCTTCGATGGTTTTGTACTTGTCACCAATATACTTGACATGAGACCCGTTTTTACGGGTTGCTGGGAGTGAGCTGATGTAGTCGTTCAATTTGTTCTGCATCATTGAAAACTTGGAGTCGAATTTGAATGTTTGGGCATCTAGCTGTTGGGAGAGGGTCGTTATTTGGTTCTGGAGGAAGTCGAAGATGGGGTTTTCCCGGTTGAGCTGGTGGAGTTTGTTGATGATGTCCAAGCTGGTGCCGCCGGTGCCGGCTGTGGAACTGGAAATGATGCCACCCAAGCCGGTACCATCGTTGCCAGCCATCAACTCATTTAACATCGCCTTCCTGTACTTCTCCACAATCCCCTCCACCTCCTGTACCACCCTGTTCACCGCCGTACTCACAACCACATCCTCCTGCTCCAAATGCCTAGCCCTCTCCTCATCCCTCTCCCGTCTAATCTCCTCTCCTCTCCTCCTCTGGTCTTCAGCAAACCCCTGCTTCGCATCCAAGTACCGGCGATACTCCTCCATGAACAAATCATGGTCTTGGCTCGAAAGACACTTGATCAAACTACTGGGCAAATCAAAAAAGAACGCATGACTTTTTATAAACTCAATCAACGTGTTCAATTTAATCTCCTTCTTCTTACTCTCCATGATTGGACGGATCATCAACGAAGAGGTCGTGTTAAGATTATTGATTGATTCTTCCAATTCAGATGACAATGTCTCATGTTTGGTCAAAAAAGTGTGTCTTTGAGGGTTGAAAACTTTACTATTGTCTCTTTCTAGTTGTCCAATCGATTTCAGCTTCTTGAAATCAATCAAAACATCGTCGATGGCTCGTTTACAATTGATGAATCGAATGAAATTGGCATCAATTACACCTTTCAATTCGTTGGTTTGACTATGAATGTTATGTTCAAGGTACTTTAACGATCTAAACAAATCTTCAATGGGAGTATCTTTATGAATTGTTGTTAAAAACTGCTTTGAATTGAATTTTTGAGATTTGATTAGATAGTTGTTTATACGAGGGTCTTCAAGTCCATTGATGATGTTGTTATCGACCAATTGCTTGATCACATTTGTTCCAGACCCTCTCAACGGGTCTTCCAAGTCCTTGTTGGTGTAGTGGTCATTTGAAGTGAGTTGATTGTTTCCAACTAGTTTACTTAGGAGGTCAAATTGTTGACTTGTGTTTAGCGTTTGTATTTGATCGAATTCAATTTGATCTTGGATGGAGAGGTTCAAGTCAGCTTTTGATTTGGGGGTGAGGGTGTTAAGGTTGTAGAACGAGAGGATGGTGTCGTTGGTAAGGTGATAGTCAAGCATGGTGATGGTGTGGTTATTTAGTGATTTAAAATTAAAAGTGCGAAGATTAACAACGAACGAGTGAAATGAGAGAGTGAGTGAGTGAGTGAGTGCGAAGTGCGAAGTGAGACGTGAGAAGTGAGGAGGGAGGAGAGAGGAGTCATTGGGTAAGGGTACACTGTTTATATACTGTACAGAATCACTACAAGGCCTACAGTGTTGATATCATAGCGTCCCTATCACTGCTCGCTAAATTACGAGATGTATTGAGATTTTTCAAATCAGCAAGTAAAGCGAGTGAATGACTGAAAAATGGATGAGCGAGAAGTGAGAAGTGAGAGGTGAGGAGCAGGGAGTAAAGCGAGTGAACGAGTGAGTATACTACTACATTTTTTATACAGTATCCAGAAATAATACACAAGTTATAGTGTAAATATGTTTCCCTGCTGGCGCTCTCGCTAAATTGCGATTATTTACAAGAACCAATTAGTGAGGAGTGAATATACGGTATTAGATAGACCCAAATTGTTGCCTCCTCATCGTTTGCATCACTTTTTATCCCCTTATCTACCTTATTTCATTATATCTATTACTATTTATTGTAAGACAATTGTTGTGCCATTCCCTGTAACTTCCGTGTAACGAGAGAGCTCTCATATAACGATGCAACTCAAATTGTCGCTCCGCTTCAATTCTCGTTTTTCACCTCCACAAACTATACTCCTGTTGCTGAGACGAATCAGCATCCACCCCCGAAGAAATCGCAGCAACCGCAGCATTCGCAATCGACGCCGGATCATTCACATCTGTCTCCACCTTTCCCTTCAGTTTAACTGACTCACCCATACTCTTTGTCTCCTCAAACGACTCTACATGTGACTCCACCTGATGACTCGAAAAAACCTCTTGATCTTGACTCTGAACTTGAATATCAATCTTGCCCTTTAAATCATTATTCTTGTACAACTCATTAATCAAATTGATCAACAACAAATTAAATGATAATTTCTTACTCCCCTTGAGTTCAGATTTGATTTTTTCAAATACTGAGATGAAATCACTGGAATTCCACATAAACTCAGGACTCCCAATTTGATCTTTAAACTCTTCAGTATACATATGATGAATAAAATCCCAATCGATTTGCTCAAATGACTGATAATTATGAATTTCGATCTTTTTAAGCATCCATAGTTTGAGTTCTGCAGGCATAAATTGGGCTCTTGAAATCGATTCTTTCTTAACAAGCTTTGTCCATTTATACCGACACTGAATACGCGACCTTACACCATTCATTCGTTCACTAACAATTGTCCAGTTGATTCCTACTTCACTCGCTGGATTGAAACACGTTAGTTTACTACTACCATTTGAGGCTTTTTCCTTCTTTTGACTGCTCTCTAGGAGCATACTCTCAACAATTTGTTTAAGAGAATTTTCTTCTTCAGGAGTCCATTTTTGCAAACTTCTATTCTCACCACATTTAACATAATTTCTCCATCTATCCCTACAATCTTCAGGCATTCTTTGCATTATTTGACCGATTTTCTTCCATTTACATTCTGTTTCATCTGCCAATTTTTTTAAAATTTCATCATCTTGCTTTGCCCATTTTGCTCGAATTTCAAATACATGATATTGTCTTCGCACATGCTTGTAAATTGAAGCTCGTGATCTATACGGCAAAACTCTTGTTAAAGATTCCCAAAATTTATCTTTTTTCCGTTCATTTGACCAAATTCTATTACAAATATCTTGACGAGACCATTTAAATAAATAACAGTATCCATTTACAAAATGTTCAACGGCATTGATTTCTTCATCTGAAAAGATCCTTGGACCTTTTGAATTGCCGTCTGCGGAGCTTTGAAACCATTCAATGGCTGGCGAAGATGCTTCCCGTATAAGGCTTTCAACATCTTCCAAATGGTCGAAATTATACTCTATCTTTTTATCGTGAGGTTTTTCACTATCAACTTTCTTCTTTCGCTTTGTTGATTTTTTGTCTTGTCGTAATTCATTTGATAGGGATGACGCCGCTTGGGCGAGTTGCGTGATTGCGGAGATCGACTCTGCGTTCTGGGCCTCTGCTTGGCCTTGTTGTACTGCAGCTACAGCTGCGGCCAACACTTGTTGAGCCTGTTGTGGCGTCACACCATTGACTGTTTGAATATGGTGGTTTTGGAGATGATGGTAGTGTTCGTTTACGTCGCTCGCATTGATTTGACGAGCCAATTCTCGTGCATCCAATATTGCAGCCTCTACTAATCGGTCATGTTCTGCTCCTAAAGTGGCGAGTTCAGGATCGATATCTTGGGCTCCTAAGGAACTGCCTCGTTGCTTCTTCTTCTTTGGAGTCGTTTTGAGTTCGTTCGAATACGTATAGTCAACGTCTCCTGAGATGTTGTCTTCTTCTAAGAAGCCGGTCCATTGGTTGAAGTCGGTGATGTTGTTGATGAGATCATCGTGATGGAGCTTCCGCTTGCTCTTTTTGGCCGTGACGTTGCTATCGAGAGCCCCGCCAACGTAACGCATCACAGCAGCTTCAACCGCGTCGTTGAGTTGTTGGTTTGCTGTTTTTGTCTCGTAATCTTCGTCTTCATCTTCACCAGTCACTTGTGAAATATTCTCTATCGATTCATTCGACTCGATTTTTAGTGACTTGTTTTCGTCATCGTCTTTTAACTTGGACCCCAACAGTAGCAACGCCTGAGCACCGCCGATTTCCTGCTGATTGTCATTCATCTTAAAAAAGTGTTTGGGATTTGCAGCCAAAATATGATTGAGTTACCCTGACAAAGGTTTGCTTAAAGTCGGGTAAATTTTTTTTGTATTTTTCGATGTGATGTTCTGAAATGTACGGTGAGTTCTGGAGGTTACCTTTTTCAGTGGGGAGCAAACTGTTATTCACCGGAGCACGCACCGCGAAACGTTCGGCTACTCACCGCAACACTCGCAGCTACTCACTGACGCACCGAGAAATACCGCGTGACGCCGCACACACTGACACGCACCTGTCGGTGCGCGTCTGCTAATATTTATCCAAACATCTCCTCTCTAAACAACACAACAATGGACAGCCCGACACCAAAAGCCCACGCATCCCCTCGGTTCGAGCTAACCCCCGCGCGCTACACTCGCAACGTCTTAAAGGACCTTCCTCCCCACGAACTAATCGAAAAGATCATCGAATTAGAAACAGTGCTAACGGAGTTTCAAGATTCGAGTAAAGAATTAGAACAAGCACTAGAAGAAGAACTTTCAGAATTAGAACAAACTAACACTACATTACAAAACTCTTTAAAGTCATGTCAACTTCAATTGGAAGAAGCAATCAATACAAATCTCACCTTGTCACAAGAAATCAACCTACTACAAGATAGCTTCCACCTACGAGACAAACAACAAGTCGATGAAATCCAAACTTTAAAACAACAAATTGTTTCGATTGAAATCTCAAACGATAGCTTTGAATCGAATGATCGATTGCTACAAAATAAAGTCGAGTTGACTACACAATTCAATAATGAATTATTGGAGAAACTTGCGATATTGGAAAGTGATTTGGAGAGAGAGAAGAAATCGAATTTAGAAAAACAGTTATACATCACCAATTACCAGAATGAAGTCAAGGAGTTGAAGCGAGCCGTTGAGAAGGATTTCGAAGGCGATACTCTGGTGATAAGTATGAGAGAAGTGTTGAGTGCTGGTCCACCATCCACTATAGAAGTCTATCGAAAGTCTCAGATGAAGAAATCAAGTTCTTTGAAAAAGTTGCATGATATGACAAATGAAGTTCTGTCTTTTATAAAGAATTCAACGATTTCTGCAGGGCTTAAATCGCCGTCAACAACGATAACGACGCAAGAGACGATTTCAAAGGACGACTCTGTGGTGCAGACACGGGCAAGAG
The DNA here is from genome assembly GCA_030563745.1 of Kodamaea alishanica (nom. inval.). Classification (NCBI taxonomy): domain Eukaryota; kingdom Fungi; phylum Ascomycota; class Pichiomycetes; order Serinales; family Debaryomycetaceae; genus Kodamaea; species Kodamaea alishanica (nom. inval.). The sequence continues at coordinate 131,308 of JAJMJX010000020.1, forward strand.
CTGTTAGTGACTCACATTCAGGGTATAATTCGGTAAAGCATGGCCTTAAGAAGTCGTCGTTGACGCTTTCACCGTCAAGTTCAAACTTGTTTCATGAGCTCAGCAGTCTGTCGAGTGGGTCGGTGTTTACTAAGGAGCAGGAGCATGTTAATCCGAGACAGCGCCGGTATGAGTTGGCTTCGATCAAGGGGTCGCCGAGTGGTGAACGTATGGTTGAGTTGGAGGTGAGGCCGAAGTCTAAGTTGAAGATTTTTAGATAGACGAAGTGATTCATGGGTCACTGAGTCGCACTACTAATCACAAAGTTACCTATAGAGTAGGCCACTGAGTTCTATATAGCACTCTGTGTCAGAACGCCTAAATGTTCATGAGAGTGCAGAACAAACTGTCGAGAGTTTGTTCTGAGAGGTTACTCTGAGAGATCTGTTTTGAGACGTTTCTGTGGCACATTTCGCACCCAAGCGAGTACGTTCTCACTGTATAGGTAATTCGAGTAGGGTAATACCAGCTCTAGTACTCTGTAGATTTTGGCCGTAGGCACAGAGAACCATCACTGAGTGCGTGTGAATCTCTCAATCACTCCTCATTCACTCACTCGCTTCGCATGTTCGTGAGTTCGCGCTCGATCGCTCGTTCGTGAGCGCTACTTCTGTGTCCCGCACAAACAAAAAAAATAACACTAGACAACACACCACCATGACAGACTTCCTGACACTCCTCCAACAATTCGACAAGTCGGAAGTCTTCACGTACTTGACCGGCGTTAACACTCAATTGTCGCGGCCCGGCCCCCACGACATCGACTACGCCTTGTACCTCGACCAGCTAACACAACTCATCAGGGCTTTCGACAACCCCAAACCAAAGAATAAAAAAGAAGACACCGTGCCGGTTGATCCGGTTGACAAATCATCATTAACCCTCGTCAAGCTACTCTCAAGAAATCTCGTTCTTATCTTCTCTGAGTTGCCGACCAAAGTATACGATTTGACCAACGAGCTATTGAACCACCTCGTGTTGAATGAATCAAACCAATTGACATCACTCGGCAAAGTCTCTGTTGTCATTTTGATCGACTTGTTCGAAAGCTTTGCCACGTCTTTAAGCTCATTGGTCAATTTTTCAGTCAACTTGATTTATAAGATACTTAAGAAAAGTCCAGAGATCAACAGTTTTTTGATCTACTTACTCAATTCAATCACAAAGAACTCAACCAAGTCGGATGTCGACGAGAAGCTTCAATCCAAGTTGTTGAAAATTATAGTTAAAAACATCACCTTGCCCATACGCTATGAATCAGAAGATGTCACATCAACCATCTTGCTCAAGAAGAACTACATCTTGTGTTTGAAGAACTTGCTTTTGTTGGGTGTATCGACCAATTACGAGACGTTATTGGGGTTATCGGCCTCATCGTCGGGCTCAGTCAAGCCGGAACTGATCATGACCCAACAGAACCAGTTCCAATTGGCCTTGTTGAATACCCATGAAAAAGTGATTTTATACGGGTTGAACAATCCTTCGCAAGAAGTCAGAGTCGCCATGATCGAATTGTTGGGTAGTTTATTGATTGGGTTTGTTCCCACGGGTAAATTCAATGCAATCGAGTATCTCATTTCTCAGTATCCTTTACCTCATACAAACTGCTATGATCCGAGCTTGTCTACAGTCATTGAGACCGAATCGGACTTGACTCAGCCTGCTTCGTCCGAGACCAACACCTTACTAAATCAGACTAGTTTGGTTGAATGTTTGATCTTGTACATACAACTAGAACAGTTCCAGAACTCTGAGTATCTTGCCAACAATTTGAAGGGGATCTTGGACCAAATTTTGAACAAATTCGGAGAGTTGAATCACGTTTCTGGCCATATTTCAAACCAGCTTTGGAATAAGGTGTTGAGTCAATGGATAGCAGTCATTGATTTCATGGTGAAGGAATGTGGGACCAATTCTCATGAGATCCTTTCTGGGTATATTTACGCCAAGTTCAGTTTAGAAGAACAAAAGGAGGAGCCGACAAGCAGAGAGAAGAAGCGGGAATCGAAATTGTTTGTGTTCAAAGGTAAGTCGAGCTTGAAGAGTAAGATGAGAAGTGTTCAATCAAAGCAGGTTAGACCGTACCATAATCTGTACCACACGTGTTTGTTGTTGCATATTGTAGAGTTGTTGATTCCGTTTGGAGTGAACTTCAACGCGCAGGTCAAGGGAGAGTCTGAAGGAGAGAGAGAAGTGTCTAGAGAGGAGAAAGGAGAGGAGACAAGAGAGGAGATACAAGAGCCAGAAGTATCGGCAGTCTCCCGAGCCATTGAAGAAGAAGAGAGCATCGTCCAGACCAGTCCCTCGTTCATCAAGGAAATCCTCTTCAAGTTAATCGTCAACGACGACCCGTCCATCAGAACGTACGCCACAAGAACATTGATGTTTTATGCTCGTGAGAACCAGGTTGAAATCAACCTCTTGATCCTACAAGCCTTCCGCATGGTGAGTCAGGCTGACAGTTCGAACGACGGCGATGACAACATCTGTCGGTACGCCTCGGTCAAGTCGATGAGCTACTCACTAGTTTTGCTGAGCTTGATCAAACAATCAGACCCAACCTTGATTCAAAACTCGGCCCTTGTCAAGATATTGAGTTTTTGTACTCAAAACTTGAAACATAACCATACCACTTCTCCAAAGAACTCGGCATGTTGGGTGATTTTGACTTCGTTGGTGACACTTGAATCTGAATTCGTCAAGTTGAATTCTTCACAGTTCTTAGTCTTCTGGAAGAGTCTTTTAACGTCTCAATTCATTAGTACATCCTTTGATACCACCCAAGAGTCTCAAATCAAAGAAATCATCGAGAACTTGAAGTTGAGAAACATGAGTTTGGTTTGCTTGTTGAACTACATCAACTCGAGCGAATTCAATCCAGAAACTCTTAAACAAATCCAATTTTTATTGACAAAATCGTACAACTACGTGACATACTTGGAGAGCAATATCGACGGTATTGCCAGTGACTTCAACCCTAATCTTGTTAACAACATTCATTTCTCGAACTATTCGGCCAATAATCTACTTTCAACTGACCGTCAATTGAGTAGCTTGATCTTGTATAGTAAGAAGATCATGTTACAGTGTTTCATCAAGCTTTCGAGTGTGCTCAAGAGTGACATCAATTCCAACATGGTGATTTTCTTGGTCAAGGTGTTTAGTGACAAGGGGATTGCAAGGGAAAAGGTGAAGAACAAGAGCAGTGATGAGGTGTTTGGAGAGGAGAGCGAGTCTGGAGTCACGAGTAGGTTTGTGGATCCAAGAGGATCACTGACACCAGGACGCTCAGTTATTGGGGCAACCCCCACCAACGGCCCTTGGATCGAATACTTCGAACGGTTGGTGTTCAACGTTGACCACAACATCAACTACGATCCGATCATCCTACTTTTTGACGACTATTCTGTCGACGAGAAGTACTCGCCGAATCTAGTCACTTCATTGGTTGACTCATCGATTGAGTTGTTCCAATTGGTCTTCCCTTACTTGAGTCTTCAGATCCAGTTCTCATTATTGGAACAGTTGAGGAACTCGAGTCAGGGTGCAAGCGCTGTTCAAGTCAACTGTAGCATTGCCATCCACGGAGTGTTGACCAATGCGATGCAAAAGTCGCTTGTATTGGACAAACAAGTGGTCAAGTCCATCGTTGATATCGTATCCAAAATTACCACCAAGAACAAACGTTTGATATCTATCAATACAGAGTCCATTGGGCTTTGTAATCAGCAAGCAAGCCTTGCCGTAGAAAGTATCAACAAGTATATCAACGATATAGTCGTTGACGAGAACCCATACAAAAGAGGGTACTCGATTCTTGTGTTGTCCAAGATCTTCAAACATACGAAGGTCGGGTTCAATGATGTTTATGACGTTGCGATCCAATTGTTGACCGACCCGAACCCGATCGTTCATTACTATGCATTGGAGGCGCTTGTTGTATTGTTTGATACCAATACCGACAATACAAAGTACATTGGTCAAGTGTTGGATATCCTTTATACGAGCATGTTGAATGATGATTTCGGGTATGAAGTGACCAATAAAGTGATGGTCAATTTGAGGTGTACGCATAATACGATTGGACTTGTGACTCGTTTGCTTCAATTGTTTGTTACCTCACTAGGCCCAAGCTTGCCCGAGTTTGAAGACAGACTAAAACTCAAGAACATGATCATCACGTTGAGCTTGGGAGTCGGGTTGGTCACCATCAATGACTATCTATCCGTCTACAAGAACTTGTTGAGGTTGTTTCAAGAATTGATCATCTTTGACCCAAACCTTCTCCAAGGAGAAGTCGAGTTCTTTTCCAGCTTACTAAACTTGATTATATCCAAGAACTTGAAGGTTGGACTCGGGTCGATGTCACCAACGTCGCTTTCCAAAGAATCGATCTTTCCCTTTTGCACGAGCTTTGAATTGTATAAAGCAGCATATGAGTGTTATGTAGAGTTGATCAAGATCTTTGGAGTCGAGATCTTAACGAAGGACACGATCAACATGATTTGGATCTCGATGAATCTTTTACCATGTGACGAGTTGAAGCAGTTTGTTAGCTTGTGGATGGAGTCGAGTTTACAAATGAACTGGTTTGTTACGTTGAACTCGTTGTTCAAGTTGAGTTCAAAGAAGTTGATGTCTTCATTCATAGAAATTAACTATCAACAGAAGTTGCTACCATTGCTGCAGCGACAGAAAAAGAAGGTGACCATCGACTTCAAAGATGAGGAGATTGAAAGCATTGTAGAGAAGGATGTCGAGGACAGTATCGAGCCAATCACTTGGGAGTTCAAGTTGTTCATCTACGACTTGCTCAACCACTTGCTTGACTTGTCTCAAAAGAACTCTCTGTTGATCAAGAGCTTGCAGGGGAAGATCAGTGACCTTGTCAAGGTCTCGTTTCTTGGGTCCACATGTCCAATCACCTCGATCAAACTCCGTGGGATCAGTTTGTTGGACAAGGTGTTGAGTCTATTCGGAGACTTGGCCGATCCATTGTACCCTCAAGTATCGATCTTGGAACAGCAACAAGCACAGATCATCAGTGCGTTGATCCCATGCTTCAACTCATCGAACGACTCGCATGTTATTGTCAACACCATTAACGTCTCATCCAAGTTCATCAACCTTCCTCGCATCAAGTTCTACTCAAAGCAAAGAATCTTAAAAACATTGATTTATTTATTGGAAGAGATCTCGTCCAATAAGTTCCTCAAGTTTGGATTTTTGGAAAACATGAGTGAATTCGGTAGAAAGTCGATTCAGTTGTCGATCTTGAACTGTTGGGCATTGCTAAAGATCAACGGAAGCGAACCTGAGTTAGTGGAGACGTTGGATAAGTACTCGCAGTTGTTGACATCGTTGTGGATCTTGGTCTTAAGGGAGTTTTCTTCGTTGTTCAATTCTTCGAACCGAGAGATCGAGATCTATGGCAACTACTGGATCAATATCATCAATGTGTTGAGTATTGAATTGGAAAGAGATCCTCAGTTCATCAATCAGTATCTCTCCGGCGACTCACAGCAGTTCTTCTTTGTATTGTTCAGCCAATGTATTGAGTCGTTGATCAAGAACAAGAACGTGCTTGAGATCTTGACGTCATTGAATCGTCTCTTGAAGAACACCCAGTTGGTTGAGTTGGTTTTTGAAGACGAGATTTTCGGAGAATTGATTGATTTGTTTGATCGGTTGATGTTGATCGATGATGATAAGGACATCCAGTGTCAACTTGTCACGATCATTGGAACCATCTTCAATACGTATTTCGACTCGCATGACATTGAGATGGGCTTTGACAAGTTGTTTGAACTTATTCGGGTTGAAATGCTACCACTCTTTAGGATCCTTCCGTTTTTAAGAAACGACTATGATCCCGCCAATCAAGGCCAGCAGTTGGTTTTGAAATATGTGGATACTTCTTCAAGTCTCTCCATTTTGAAGACAACGTTTGACCAGCTTGTCGAGATGGTCTCGAGGTTTCCCGACGTCGTCAAGGTGGATTTGTATTCTTGTCTCTTGTACATTATCTCCAAAGTGTACGAGTTTAAAAACCAAACTTTGATATCGATAATCTTGCCCAATTTGAAGAAGGTCCTTGTTGAGTCCAACAGGATCGACAAGCAGTTGGTAATGACGTTCTACGATGTGATAAAACCGGATGATGTGATGACGACAATGGTGTTGATCACAAGCGGTGACATTGAGTTGAACAAGAAGGATTCACAGACGTTCTCCACCAAGTTGATCGACTTGTTGGCGGTAGAAGAATCGGCAAGTATGGCCGTCCAGTGTATCCGATCATTGATCCAGCACCACAAATCGGGTGATGTGATCAAGTGTTTGGTGAGCGAGTTGATTGTTGGGTTGAGTAGACGGGGTGATTTCAAGGTCGAATCAAAACTTGCTTTTGAAATTTTGTTCTTATTTGTTCAATCGGTTGAAGAGGATCGAAAGATTGTTGTTTTTTATTCGGTGTTGATTCCGTTGTTGATTGAGTATAATGAGAGTGAGGAGATATCGAAGCTGTACTTGCATCAACGACTTTTACTTTTGGTGAAGCAGAGTCCGGCTAGTTTCAAGGTTGTGGTGGGGATGTTGAGTGAGGAGCAGAGGAAGGTGGCGGAGGAGTTGGTTAAGTTGGTTGAGAGGGAGAGTGTGGAGGAGATTCAGTTGAAGAGGTTTGATTGACCACGAACTAGCTAACTCATTCACTCAAAAGGGAAGCAAGTGAGTGAGTGACAAGTAATGACAGTATATTATCTAGTGTATAGTCTATAAAGTGTACACCATCATCCAGTGCAACGTAGAAATTGTACTTACCCTGGGAAATCTCTCTAATTGCTAGTGCCGCGCTCGCTAAACCATCGCTAAACTACCGCGACTCTCGCTAAATTGTGAAAATTACTCACTACTCACTAACTTCTCGCTACGCTCGCTCTGCTTTTTTCTTTTCTTCAGTGAAAAATTAAGAAACGCGACGCGTCTTACACCAAACCAATGACCATCAACGACTATTTAGGCACGTCGTTCTTATTCGATAGACAAGACGATGCAGATGTTTCGGAAAAGTTGGATTTCGAAGAGTCGATTTTCTTCAACCCGGATGGGAGAGACTTGGACAGAGGCTCGGTCGACTCCAGTGACCTAATAGAGCCTTCAGATCTTCCCCACAAACACGTCAACTTATTCGACGGAACAACCATCGTGTTGAAACCCAAAACAAGACGTGTGCCCAGCACTCTAGAAACAAGCTACATGGACATGGATACATTATTCAGTCAAGTTGAGCTAACAAACACCATCAAACAAAATCAGCCCCAGTCCACTAGCACCCCCAATTCAGATACTCAGATTTGGCTGGAAAAGTATCGCCCCAAAAGATTCATTGAATTGTGTTCTGGAGGGAATGATCGACAGTATCGGATGATTCTACACTGGTTGAAGAGATGGTCGCATCAAGTATTTAAAGAAGAGATTGGTGACTCGGACCAATTGGACGCAACAGGCCGTCCATATCACAAGATTTTGCTTGTTCATGGACCCAGTGGGATCGGAAAGACATCCTCGGTCCATCTCTTGGCAAAGCAGCTTGGGTATAATGTTGAAGAGTTGAATGCAGCCAACAGTATGGACATGTTACCCGGATCTCAAAGTCTGAATCTCAAACTAAAAATCATCAATGCAATGACTTCAAACACAATCACTTCCAAAGGTAAACCCACGTGCTTGGTGATTGACGAGCTTGATTCACTAGTTAATTCGAATGAATTGATAAAGACATTGACTGAATTGATCCGGAGCAAAAAGAAACGATTGAACCGGCCAATTATTTGTATTGCAAATGACATTTATAATGGGCTTGAAAAATTAAAACCATACTGTCAACTTGTACAGTTTAAGAGGGCTAGTGGCAACTCGACCAGATTCGTCAAGGACCATCTTATGATGATCAACTCTAAAGAAAAAATGGGGTTTGACTATCAGAAAATCACACATATCGTTGAGGCATGTGAAGGAGATATCCGGGCATGCTTGAACCAACTTCAGTTTGGAGGGTCGAGTATGATGAAAGACGTTCAGATTTCATGGTTCATCCTTGTAGAGATGTTGTTTAAACGAGACGGATCTTTGTCTAAAGAGAAGAACTTCATGCACTTACTAGACTTGTTCATGAACAAACTACGAGTCAATTCTTTTGACAAGATCATCAAGGGATGTTTCGACAAGTATTTGGACGTCGTACACGTTCAAGACGACAACTTGGTCAAGCCATGTGAATTGGCTGATTGGTTAAACTACTATGACTGTATCAAGAAATCTCCAAATCAAGATCTCGAGAGTTATCAAAGCATTGTGGGATTAAAAATTTGGTCAATGTTTTCCGAGATTAACAAAATCAAAAATCATCAACTTGTTGAAAACATGAAGAATCTTGATTTTGAAACTTTTGAAATAAAGCGTCAAAATCAAATTATTTTAAAGAGTTTATCCGAAAATTTCCCGCTTCATGCGCAATTATCAAATCTCCAAATTTCTTCATTTTTTTTACCATACTTGAACAAGATGTTTGAAATTGAATTAAATTCCAAAAGTAAATCGAATTTATCAAATTTTCAAAAATTAAATTTAGAAAAATTAACTAAATTAGTTAAAGAAATGAATTTGAAATTGGAAAATGAACGAGATTTTGAAACTGGAACTGTCACATTACAGATCAGTCCGAATTGGGATGGAATAACTCAATTTGATAATATATATACCAGTGTTTCGTATGTAAATAAGGTGAAGGATGTACAGGCAAAGAGAGAGGTTTTGTTTCCTTTGATTACATCGGAATTACAACGTGGGGTGAAAAAGAGAGATTTGGTTGTTAAGGAAGAAGTGAAGGTAAAGAGGATAAAGCTTAGTAGTGTTGAATTTTTTAAGAAAAAAGAGGTTGTTGAGAGTGTAAAGGAGGTGAATAAGATATGGGTGAAGTACCATGAGGGGTTTTCGAATGCGGTGAGGAAGAATATTGGATGGGATGATATATGGGCGGGCGAGTAACGAAAGAGCGAGCGAGGCGAATGAGTGAGGAGTGAGTGAGGAATGAGTTAGTGAACCTACCAGATTTGCTGACTTACACACTGCCAGACTCCCCCTGCACAACGAGTTCCCCTAGCTACGTACCGATATATCTACAGCATATTCTATTCCCAAATTACGATCACATGTCGATGAAGTCATTTAATTTAACTGACCGTATTCACCGTCGGCAACGAGTGAGTTTGCTGGTGGATCAACACCTGTCATCCTCATGGCTCTAAGTCTCGCTACTCATGATTACGCGGAGCTACACGCGCCTATCACTCGCCAACGCTTCAGATCACCATGGTGCTACTCACTATCTGTTCTAGATCTCACTAAGTAGCGAGACTACTCAAAAACTCGTTCTGAAATAGCGAGAAATAGCCACAAAAAGTAGCGACAAAAAATAGCTAGTGAAATGTGGCGTGATAGTGTCGCGTGCCCGTCTGTACTAATGTATAAGTGCTGTCACTGTCTGTAGTATGTATGTAATCTGTACGTAGTCTGTACTCTGCGCTCTAGTCATACTATATACTCTACACTCTGGCTTGGGCCGGCTCGTCATCCATTTCGCGATCCACTGAATCATTTCGCGAATCATTCGTGAACAACTTCTCGGACCCTGTACGAAATTTTCGTATAAATCTCAATTCTCACCAATACGACTGAAAAATTTCCACACCAACCATGTCCACACAAAAGAGCTCGACCGTTGCCGTCATCACCGGCACCACGTCCAACCTCGGACTCAACATTGCTTACAGACTCCTCGAACATCTCCCGTCATCACAAGACATCGTCCTTGTCGTCACGTCGCGTACGCTCCCCAAAGTTCAAGATGCAATCCAATTGATCAAAAAATTCATCACAAAAAACATTCCAAATCGAATTGGTAAAGTTGAATTCGATTATTTATTGATTGATTTTACAGACATGGTATCTGTATTATCAGGATATTATGAATTAACAAAAAATTATAAGAAAATCGATTATTTCTTTTCGAATGCTGCTCAAAATACATACACTGGGATTGATTGGAAGCATGCAGCAATCCTGATGATTAAAAGTCCATATCATACGGTTCTAAGACCCGACTACAAGGTCCAAAAACCGGGTGTTATTACAAAAGATGGCATGGGTCTTGTATTTCAAGCAAATGTGTTTGGACCTTATTATTTACTCCATAAAATCAAGCCATTATTAGAGGCTGGTAATGGAAAAATAATTTGGATTTCGTCACTTTTGACGGGTCCAGAATTCTTATCATTTGATGATATGCAGTCTTTAAAGACTCATGAACCATATGAAGGTTCAAAGAGATTGGTCGATTTATTACATGTAGGAACTTATAAGAAATGGAAGGGTCTTGGTGTTGATCAATATAATTGTCACCCTGGAATTTTTGTTTCATATTCGATAGTTGAGATTTTGAATGTATTTGCAGCTTCAGGAATGGTTGCTTTGTTTTATGTCATTCGTTTTTTCAGTCATTTCATCAACATCAACGGGTATACCGCGGCAAATGCTCCGGTGAAGTGTGCGTTGAGTGGAAAGGAGATCGTGAAGGATGGTGTGAGCGTTGTATATGAAGAGCAGCCACAGGACAAGAGGGTTGGGTCTGCTAATACATGGAGGGGCAAGGAGTTTTTGGTTCATGAGGAGGTTGATGAGACGGGGGCCGAGGACGCTGTTTTGTATATGGATGGTTTGGTGAAGGAATGGGATGAGAAGTTGAGGGATCAGATTGTGAATTCGAGGCAGTAGACGGTGCGACACGAGTACACTGGACGAGTAGCGTGGATGAGTGCAGCGTATCAGTACACTATAGTGGAAGAGTACCGACGAGCACAGCTACGCGAAAAACTGTCTACTCGCCAATAATTAGAGCTTAATATACTAGACAGGCATCATTAATTGTGTAGACGAGCGAACGAACGAGCAAGTGAGTGTGTGTGAGAGCAGTAAGAGCATTGAGGAGTGAGAAGTGCGTAACAAGCGACTGAGAAGTCAGTAGAGAGTACAGTGAGTACAGAGTGCTGTGCGTAGGTAGAGAGTGAGGATAGAGCACCGAGTGGGTACTGAATACCGCTTGAGTCATCGGCAAATCCTCGCTAAATCCTAGCTATTTCTCTTGGGTCAGTACCGGGTACTCAGATGTACACCAAAATCCTCAATTTACACCGTTTACTCAGCACTCAGATACATCACTTAACTTTCGATATCATAAACATTCCGAGCGATACACAAGTCTAAACCACAAACTAGTCTACTGAAGTATACTCGATATTAACTACAGTTGAACACAGACTGGCTAAATTACTTGCACGAGCACTGACTGAGAAAATCTCAGTACACTGTCTCTGCTAGTAACTCTGCGACCAGTGAATCACAAGCCACTCGTCTGTGCTCACTCGGCTCTTCTTACTCTACTTACTCACTCGTCTCACTTACTCTTCTCAGTCATTCGTTCGTCTCTTCTTTGTTGTCTCTTCTCACTCACTCGTTTCACTCGTTCCTTCGTTGCTCGTTCGATTACATAATCAGAATAGCCGACCGTTTCATATCCAAATGTAACCTTATTGTCTCTCTATATAACCATCTCGATCTCTTCTTTCCTCTCCTCTCTTCTCTTCTCTCTCAATTCTAGTATGACCGACACCTTCTCAATGACTACTCGAACTGATTCAAAAGTAGTGTTGGTGACCGGCACACACACCGAGTTGGGGCTCGGGATGTGCTACCGACTCCTCGATAAATCATCAGTCGATATCACCTTCATTCTTACGTCACCTACTTTAAGGCAAACACAAGAAGCGATTGCAAAAGTCGAACGGTATTCATTGAAGCACAAAAAAGGACGCGTAGAGTTCGATTATCTTGTGCTTGACTTCACCGATATGGACTCTGTTCACCAGGGATACACCGAGTTGGTGAGAAATTACCGACGCATTGATTATGTTTTTCTATGTGATTCGTACAATCCAAATGACTGGCGACAGTTGGTCTCGGAGAAACCATCATCATTGACCGGTCAAGTATCTAAAAATGGGCTTGGACTTGTTTTCCAAGTAAACGTTTTTGGTCCGTATTTTTTTCTACTCAAGGTTGCCAAACTTTTACGAGATGGCGGGGTTGTGATATGGTTTTCAACAACGCGTTGCGACCATGACGTGATATCATTTGATGATTTACAGTTGAAAAGAGAATCTCACGCGTACTTGAAGAGTCAACGATTGGTTGATTTGGTGCATTTTGCAACTTGCGATGATATGAGACTGATGGGGATCGATCAATATTTGGTTCAACCAGGTGTGGCGATCGAGTATACTCGCGAGAAAAATGGTGTATATTTGTTGGTTATGTTGTGGTGTTGGATACAGAGGATGCTTGGATCGGTGTATCATTCGATGGACGGGTATAAGGCTGCGAATGCGGCGGTGCATTGTGCGGTCGATGGTGACCAGCAGGATTTCAAGGTCGTTTCTGGGGTAACAAGGATGGGGAGAGAGAGGATTGTTTATGATGAGGTGAGCACGATTGGGGGAGAGGAGTTGGTTGCATATTTGAATGGTTTGGCGGGGGAGTGGACAGCGAGGTTGAAGAACGAGCGAACGAACGAGTGAGTGAGAGCGGAGCAGGTAAGTGAAGAGTGAGTGAGTGAGTGAGAGTGGAGTGAGTGAATAAGTAAGTGAGTGAGTGAGAGTGAAGTGGGTGAGTGACAGTCAGCGATGATCAAATCCACCGTAAAGAGACCATTAAGGTCACTACGACTGCTACGACGTGGACTAGATTTTCATTAATCATTGCATGCTATAAAGAAACGGATGAATGTGAAGGTTTTGGCTTTGTTTAGCACGCAGCGCTAGCGAGAGTGAAATAGAGAGAAATAGCGAGAAGTTACCGAGAAAATAGAGAGAAAATAGCGAGTTCGCATTTTTGCAGCCTCTTTTGTGACCCAGAGTCTTTGAGTGTTGCTCTTGTTTCTCTCTTCACGACTCACTATCGCTCGTTGTGTTCGTTAAGACAACTACACCCACACCCGCTCGGACACTCCTCGCCATCCTCCCACCATTCCCCCGCACAGTCCACATGCAACACATGCTCGCAAGTCGTGCATACCACCATGTTCTTCGACACAACCAAATTACAAAGAACACAATACAATTCGAGCCGCTTCGAGGTATTCCATGCGTTATTTTTTGCCGTATTCACCAGACTTACCGCGTTGATAAACAACTGCTGGTGGCTCTGTTTCTTCTTGCTCCTCATTCCAAACTTGACACTATGAACAGTAAAGTTGGTTTGGTTTTGATTTAAATTCGGATAATTGAACTTGAGAATCTTGACACGGTTGATCGGAAGCCCCCAAGTATAAAGCATGTTGGCATATTGTTCACGATATGATCTGATTTTGCTCAGGTCTTGCAGTTGAAGAAGGGACAGAGAATGGACGTCTTGATACAAATCAAGTTCATCTGTATTTTGCATGTCGATCGTGACGACAGGTGGAGGAAGCAACCGATTTTTGCCTTGTGTTTTAGGAGGTTTCACCAATGGTTTCTTCTTTTTATCTGGTTTTCTGGCAAGTGTTTTAAGTGAAGTACTAGTAAATCCAGCGCTGCTAACTCCGGCGCTAACTCCGGCACCACCCGAATTTGCGCCCATACTATTAAATGAAAATGGAATTAAATAATCACTACTTGTAGTATAACCCTTTCTAATGTAGCTGTGTTTTTCCGGAGATCCTGTAAAACTCCCGCCTGAAGATGCGATCGACGGTGTATATCTCGGAATATCCCTTTTGAAAAGTGATGAATTCCGATGAGTAAATGAATCAAATGATTCTTTAACAGAAGAATCGGAATAAAATTCAAGACCGGATTTATGTTCATTATGTCTTCGTACGGCCGTTACAGGGGGTGGTGGAGGTAATACCAAATACGGCGTGTGGATAGGAACCTTAGCTTCGGATAAATTGGCTGCATTTTCATATAAAATACATGACATCATTGCCAACATTTGTAAATTCCCCTTTTGTTCAAAATAATGAAAGATTTCTCTGATTAACCATGAATGACCCATCGGATGTGTTCCCCAATAGAATCTACCTGAAGTTTGTGAAGTTTGATTGGTTAAAACCATCTCAAGAATCTTCCATACTTCGCTGATATCCTTTAATCCGAGACGTGCAGCAACTTGTCCATTTGATCTAGCAAGTTCAGCAGGTTCATCTCCCAAAACTCGATATTCGCACGCCAACTCGTATTTATCCGGCATCAAATGACTAAAATCAAAAATGCCAACAATGTTCCGGTTTTTATTTCTTTTTTTCTGTCGACCTGTCATAATTTCTCCGGGACCTGAATAATTAGACATTGAACCTTGAAGTTTATTGATAGTTGATTTATCATTATTATTTCGGATAAATCGATTGCCCAACCCAACAGATGTCTTGAATAATCCGGGCAACCGACATGCTGCATCTTCTTGCAATAATTGGTCCCAATCATTTGAGAAACTATCTTCAGAAGAAGAAATCGAATCTGTAAAACTCAGGTCGGAGTTATTTCCGTCTGCCCTCGGATCTGAGTCTTCCGAGGGTGCATCGTCCCAAATATCCTGATTATAAAACCCACCATTACTAAACTTAAAGATATTGAATTTTTGTAGCGACTTGTTCTCTTCTTCTGGATTGGACTTGGGGATGAAAAAGCATACCAATTGACCAGTTGGGGCCCAAACTGCACCACACCCTTTTGGAACCGGGGTTGAATCGAAATATCGGTCGGGATGTGCACTTCCGAGGGCAGGCGTATCTTGTGATTGTTCCAATTTATTTTTAACTGGGCCTCGAATTAAGTCCGTATATTCACCGTCAACTTCATCATCTTCTTCAGCAGATGAAATGTCATTCCTTTGATCGGTGAAATCCGGTTGTTGGTTGATTAAATCATCTGCCCATCCCTCATTTCCGACCTCGATATCACCGTCATAAGTATCATCGTTGCCCTCGGAATTGCGCTCGACCATCAAATCATCATTAAGTTCGATCTTATCTCCGGTCAAGTATCTCAAGCATGGTTCCAAACAGAACCGTTGATACTTGTTTGTATAAAACCGGGCGATTTGATCTAAATTGGATAACATCACCTCACGAATTCCGGGTGTGAGCACGTGAGTTTCTTCAATATCAAAAATAATTAAATTCTGTTTCTGGAATTTCGACCATTTTTTATTTGATTTGGTCGGAGCCTGCGTTTCCAAATACGGGTATGCCTTCGGAAATGTAATGACAAGTCGGATAAACAAGAGGGGTTGTTCAAGAGGGGCAATGGTTGAGTCGGTATTGGTTGTTGAAGTTCCGGTTGTGGTTGCTGAACCGGAACCCGCGCCGGCGCCGGCGCCGGTGCCATTTTCTTCGGTCGGATCTCCTGCACTACTTATGCTCACGTGCTTGCCATCTTTTGAGACAGAGTCTACTCGTTCGGTTTTTCCGTCATTTGAATCAATCAAGTCGGAATCCAATACCGGTCTTGGACCTCGTAATCCAATTACCAATTCTCCGGTCGAAACTGAAATCTTCTCAAACCGAATCTTGGGGAATTTATGCCCGACAGTACTGACTTCTTCACCGAGGTTAGTCGGATCTTCGTTCTCGCCAAAAGCGGCCGAGTCCTTGCGCGTCACGTGCCCCATGCGGACCCCCGAAATCCAGTCCAAATGATTCAACTGGTCGGTGTTGCCGGCATGGCTTTTCTTCTCCGAGATCCGGTACAGCGTCATTGATGAGAGCACGTCGCCGTTGTTCTTTTTGGTGAGGTCTTCTAGGATGAGTGGAGGCTCTATACAATAGGTCTGGTATGTCACGTGCTCCCGAGTTCCGAGGGTCGACACCGTAGTCATTTCCGGTGGTGTCACAGTTCCGGGTTCACTGTCCAGATCATACAACGCTTCAAACAGCCGGTCATATGACGGGTTGTAGCCCACCTTTTTGTAGAGGTCTTCATCGTGACTCCAGAGCTTTAGGTCATAGTCCTGGGATGACCACGTGACCAACTGGTAGTCTTTCCATTTATGTTTCGACTCAAATCCGGCGTAGCTCTCGTGACGTGTCCGCCAAAGAAAGTCTTTCATGGGGCCCTTGTGACCTTTAAACACGTGACTCGAGTCGGAAGTGATATATTGAGTTTCATTTGTAAGACGTGATGTTTGATATGCATGGTCGTAATTGACTATATGAATTGCGTCCTGCCCGGATCTCAACGGCATTATACCACATGACTTGTCATTTCCAAACGGGAGTGCACGTGCTCGTGCAACCGGGAATCGCGTATTTATAACAACCGATGGTTTAATCTTGTTTGTAGAGGTTTCAAAATAATTAAAATTTTCAATGATATCAAGTGCCTCCGGTTTAGTCAAATCCCAAAATTTAACTGTTCCATCATTCGAGCACGTGATAATGTTCGACAGTCCATTACTAAAATCAAGCCCGTTGATCTTTCTCGAATGGGCATCTGCTACTTTAAGCACGGGTAATGAACCTTTTCTTGTATCCCAAATATAGAAGCAATTGTCATGTGCCAGCGCGATCTCGTGAGGGTTCACGTGATTCCACTTAACTTGAATCGTTCCTGCACGCCAATCTGCCCATTGAGCAACTGGTTTACGAGGGGTTCTCATATCCCAACTGAAAACAAAGGTGTCAACCAGGCAAGTTGCCAATACCTCTGGATTTGAAGGGTGAAAATTGATATCTGTAATTGCACGGGTGTGTTTATGTAAGACATTAGTAATCGCGCTCAGTGAAGGTCTTGCCAAATCCCAAAGTAAGGCCTTTTGATTCGAGGTCAGGATACACCACAGCGGCTTTACCAGGTGGTGCGGCGACCATTGAACGTCTGCCACCTCCCACGAAGTCACATGGTGGAGCCACCGTGGTGTTGTGAATGGATCGTCCAAGTCGATGATGAAGAGACCTCTTCGACCGGCCAAAACGGCATCCCGACCGTTGGGTGAAAGTGACATGGCGCCAATGGCCCCGTCCACTCTAAGCAGGAGCGAATTGCCGAAAGTGGGCGATTCATTGGGGTCCTGTTTATGCATTATATTGGGGGTGGACTTGTTGAAATTGGGTGAACTGTTGGGGGGTTAAAAATATTAGAATTTACAAAAGAAAAACTGAAAAACAAAAAAAAAATATTGCACTTTACGTTATTATGAGTGCAGAAGAAGCCATCAGGCCAGATGAAATCGATGAAGAGTTTGACGACGAGGAGCCGGTGGTAGCACCTCCAGTGCCAGCACCTCCCAAGGCAGCTCCACAGAAAAAGGAGCCCGTAGGAATGGTGATAATCCCTGAGTTACCGGAGCTCACAAGAAAGGACAAAACTTTACAAGAAGTCTTAGACTTAATGGATGCAGACTTTTCTCCAATTATTCCAGATGCAGTCACAGATTATTATTTGGCCAAAAATGGTTTTGAAACGTCAGATACTAAAATCAAGCGTTTACTTGCATTGGCGACTCAGAAGTTCATTAGTGACATCACACAGGACGCGTACGAATACTCACGTATACGTAACTCGTCTGCAGTGTATAACCTGTCAAATCCTCAAGTGCGGGCGAAGTTGTTGCTCCAGGGACAACAGTTTGCTAACCAGCAACTGATGAGCCAAGGTACGGCTGCTCCCGATGGCCAGCAAGAACAGTCACAGCCAACACATTCGAGTAGTAACGCGGGAAACCTGCAGGGCAAAATAGTGTTGACGATGGATGACTTGAGCAGTGCGCTTACCGAGTACGGGATGAACACGGCTAGACCCGATTTCTACAGGTAGTTTGGGGGTAAGATGTAAGGTGTGGTAAATATCAGAATGGTCGGTAAAGTTCATACTGATTCGATCAGGTATATAGTGTATATGTATCAATTTGTAACTCAGTTTTCTGGTAGTAGTTGTGAGCTGTATCGGCAGTGCGCTATCTGGGTAGTGTCTCGGTGGTATGCTGTCTCAGTAGTGTCTCGGCGGTTCGCTCTCTCGGTAGTCTACGCCGTCTCCTAAATCATGTATTACGGTATCGCTAGTGCTCACTGCGATTATACTCTAGGCTCCCAATCGCGCGAGCACAACGATAGGTAGTTGTGTGACAGAATAACGAGAGCAGGACTCTGAGGCTAGAAAAGAGGCTGCAAAATTGCGAACTCGCGATTTTCTTGGTAATTTGTCGGCAATTTCTCGTGACGCTCAGAATAGCCTTTCTTACGAGCTCTCTCGCTCGCTCGCTCGTTCGTTCGTTCTTTCGTCGTAGTCTACGCTATCTCCTAAATCATATATTACGGTATCGCTACTAAGTGCTCACTGCGATCGCTCGCTTCGCTCACAATCCGCTCTACATTCCCATCCCCCCAAACTGGCTCATCAACTTCTGCATCATACCTGGGTTTTGCATCATCTGCTGTGCCTGCTGCATCATATCTGGGTTTTGTCTCATCATTTGCTGCGCCTGTTGAATCATGTTTGGGTTGTTCATCATCGAGGCCATATTTGGCATGCCCCCCGCACCAGGAGCCCCTCCAAACATACTCATTGCCTGCTGCATAAAGTTTGGATTCGATTGTGCTTGTTGCATCATACGAGACATTTGTGGGTTGTTACCAAATGGACTTCCCCCAGGCGCCCCTCCTTGTTGTGCAGCCATTGCCGTCTTTGCCACAGACCCCATGAGTCTATGTTGTTGCAAGAGCATCTCAATTTCACTTGCAGGACACCCTGACCCTTGGGCTATCCGGATGATTCTAGAAGGTTCCTCAATCAAGATTCTTCCATCACTTTGCAACTCCTTTTGTGTCATTGAATCCATAATATAAACCATATTTTTCAATTTCTTTGAAGTTTCTTCTTCTCCAATCTCGGAGATGACGCTCGAGAAACCGGGGATCATTGATGCAATATTTGTTAACGGTCCCATCTTTAAGAAATTGTTAATATGTGTCTGAAAATCCTTTAAAGTGAATTTCCCTTCTTTAATATTTTCCAAAGATTGCTTGTGATTTTCATCATCTTGTAAATTCAAACTTTGAATATGTTCAATTAAAGAACCGATATCTCCTATACCTAATAATTTTGATATAAAAGTTGTTGGTTTGAAAATTTCAAAATCATTTACATGTTCACCCGTACCAATAAAAATAATCGGAGTTTTAGTTGCAGCAACTGCAGAAATTGCACCTCCACCTTTTGCATGACCATCCATTTTAGTCAAAATAATTGATCCGAAATTCGAACTTTCTTTAAATGCTTTTGCTTGAGATTCTGCAGCTTGTCCAATAGATCCGTCCATAACCATGATTGTTTGGGTTGGTTTAACAGCCGTTGAAATTTGAATCATTTCATTGAAAAGTGCTTCTTCTTGTCTATGTCTACCAGATGTATCAACTATAATTATATCGAAATTCTCTTTTTTGAAATTTAAAACACCTTCAGCTGCAATTTTAACAGGATCTGTATCATAATATGACCCATAATAAGGAATTCCTGCTTTAATCGAATTTTGCTTTAATTGATCAAATGCACCAGCTCTAAAAGTGTCTGCACAAACTAACCCCACTTTATATCCTCTTTTTTTATAATAAACTGCAAGTTTTGTACATGATGTGGTTTTACCTGCACCTTGTAATCCAACAAACATTATAATATGCAGACTTTCGGAAGATTTTTTGGTAATTATTTTTTTTTTACCATCAACAATTTTGGTGATTTTTTTACTTGTCACATTAGAACCCCTCAGTAACTTTTTGGGTTTAGGAGGGTCTTCATGAGAGTCGACTAACCCAACCAACTCATCGTAGATGATCTTCTGGAGCTTCTTTCGTTTGTTGATTGCATTCTCATCTTGTTTTAATTCGAGCTTGACCTTGTTCTTAATGTTGTCTCGTAACGTGACAACCAACTTGACATTCACATCCGATTCCAAAAGCGCAGTGCAAATATCTTTGATCATCGCGTTGATCTCATCCTCGGACGCTGAGTCGACAGAAGAGAGGGCTCCGCGTAATCGGGATCCTAAATCTGCTAAAACCATTTTGCTTGTTAAGTTAAATGACAAAAAAATTTGGACAACAAAAAAATTAAAAATTAAATTTTTGGGGGTGTGCGTCACGTGACCCCACTTTTCAAAATCAAAATTTGAACTTTTCAAAAACTCAAATCAAATCAAATGACCCCCAAAGAATCATATGACATCACCAAGTGGACCGAAGAGTTCTTCCACGATCGGTTAAACAGGCTCCGACACCAGCAATTCAACTTCGACTTTATCGTCACGTCACACAGAATCTCTTTCCTCGATTCCGAAATCGAGGTGTGTGACGGTAAATACAATGGGATAGTGAGCGCAAATTTCAAGGTGTTTTTTACATGTAGTGGAATAGGAGGTGTAACTAAAGGGTATTTTTCATATTTTTTAGATGAAAGTGTGAAGCCCCACGAAATTTTACAGGTTATAAATGAACATTCAGGTGATATAGATCAGTCACAATTAGATGTACCAAAACAGCATATTGAAAAAATATGTGACGAATATCGGCAGAATTTAATAATAGATAATTTTTA
This sequence comes from Kodamaea alishanica (nom. inval.), assembly GCA_030563745.1. Lineage (NCBI taxonomy): Eukaryota > Fungi > Ascomycota > Pichiomycetes > Serinales > Debaryomycetaceae > Kodamaea > Kodamaea alishanica (nom. inval.). The sequence goes on from JAJMJX010000020.1 coordinate 152,025, forward strand.
TGATAAAAATATTAATCAACGAGAAATTGCCGGATTATTTAGCGCAACAAATGTTTTTGAAACTGCAGTCTTTAATGCAACTCCAATTCAAATCTTCTTGATTTTACTTGATTCAGATAGAATGTCTGCATGGACAAATTCCTTATCAATTATTGGTAAATTTCCTCCCACACAAGGTGGTAAGTTTAAGATATTTGGAGGTAAAATAGAGGGATTGTTTAGTAAAATAATTCCAAATAAATCAATATCTCAATTATGGAGATTAAATAGTTGGACTAAAGGTCATTATGCAAATTTAGATATCGAATTAGATGGTGTTAATCAAACTAAAATTGACTTCAACATTATAGGAGTACCAATAGGTGAAGAAGAAAATGTCCGGAAAATATTTAAACTAAACTACATAACTGCAATTAAAAAAGCATTTGATTGTTAATATAACGGAATTACTTGTCCGATTACTGACACAAAATAAATTTCTGTTAAAAATATTTATTTTTAATCAACACCCAAACCGCAATACTCTGCAATTTACAAGAATCGACATTCGCGTAGTGAAATTAAATATTAATTATTAAAGAACTAAATCTACCCCTCAATACCCCACTTGTTAAAGATCAACTCTAACTGCAGACATTATCTAGTCTTCCCCACATTGCATATCAACTGGTCAATCATTTGTAACTCATACTCAAGGTGACCTCGTCTATAGAATGACAAGTCATAGTCGTCTTCATCGAAAATATTGAGATCGGTGTTTTTAACTCGTTGTGATGGTAAAATCGGTATGTTAACTTTTGACTCAATCAATGTATTTGCAGGAGGATATATTGCTTGAACTGGTTTGCTCCTTACTTTTATATCTAGTGAGAACATCTCTTCGATATCCTTGATACTCTTATCGAATATTTCATGCTCGAGCTTTATACGCTTAAGTGATTTTTCATTATGTGCTGATGTGGCATTGGTCACTTGTGTATGCTGAATACTATACAGTGAAAACAGCGAATTGGACTGGTTACAGTCGGACTTTGAATCTAGAAATCTCTTCATTTAAATGATGAATAATTTTAAAATAATTTGGATATCAATGTTAATTTATATCTCAACGAGTGGGGAAACCTATTATTTTTTTTCAGCATTATCTCCGAAGATTCGTCGTTACACAAAATTGCTTATCAAATATGTGTTGATGCACTATTTTTGTCTGTATTTTGGTCCCCTAAAAAATTGACGCAATGAAAGTGTGGTGCATAATTTTTTTTTTATTTTTTAGAGATAGTCGCCAAAAAAATTTGACATTGTTAATTCTTATCTCAAAGCAACCTTGACTTGTTTCTTTAAGGTCTTATCTGGTGAGTGCTCGTAACCGTTCTTGTTTTGGCAGAAGTTGTCTCTGTTGGGTCTCTTTGTTGTTACCGTGTAAAAGCCATAATATGACCTGTGTTTTCCACCGTGTAAACCATTAAATGAGGGATTAACCGTGGTTAGGAAAAGATACTGTGGCTCCTACAAGGTTATTCGTACTTTGTCTATTCACTAATACTATCTCTCTCTCTCGTGCATCGCACGCTATTTTCTACGTTATTCGCACAACGAGCGATATCGTCACTATTTAATCCTCACACAACTTGCTATCGCTCGTTGTGTTCCTCGTTGTGTTCGTTGTACCACTCCGTCACACTCCGCTCTCTATCACGAGTAATCAACTCTATTTCCTCATTCAAATCAACACCCTCTTCTAATTCGCCCTCCTCATCCGATACATCAGAATCATCGTCCTCAATCACATACGTATCATCCTCTTCATCGCTCTCAAACGTATAAATGATATCTCTATCTGTGTCTCCACCTTCCTCTTCCATTCTCTTCAACTCAACACGGTCGACCCATTCATCAAAAGACTCTTCTGCTTCATCTACTACATAATCCTCGTCATCCTCCCCCTCGTCATCATCATCATCATCATCATTCTCATACTCACTCTCTTTAAATGATGGAACCAGAGTATCTAAACTCCAAATGTCATCATTCTTCACCTTTGACATAACAAAATTAGATACTAGTAAACTTGGTACAATATACAATAAAGCCGGTTGTCCAACTTTAAACAAGTTCAAGACTAAAAGCGTCAAGATTAATCCGAATCCATATGAAAAAATCGCAGTATAAAAATACGTCTTTTCAACCGGTCTTTTATGATGGAATGCTTGTTGATTTTGATAGTACTTGTGATAGTCATAACTAAGACACGTTCTAATAAAAGCTCCAGGTACAACTATATCACCCAATCCAAGCAAACTCATCTGAATCTTTTCTCCATCAAGTGACCTAGGGATCAATAATTTGAATGGAACATTCAATTGAGTTGCTGCAGTCATCATCAAGTTAGTTTTGAATACAAAAATAATATCATATACGAACAATCCAATCAAAATCAAGTATGCAACCTGGAATTTCGCAAGGTTAAAGCTACTGATTCCGAAAATGGCTAAATTAACTGAAATTAAATCAAGTGCAATCCAATTTGTATCTTTTTTCACATAAGATGTAGTTAAAAACGGATTTAAACGTACAAATGTATATGTGATCAATGCCGAAATCGGTAAAACTATCAAATATTTGACGTCGAAAATCAAATTAAACGTCTCTTTTTCACTACTATTTCTAAAATTAACTGGTGTCCAAATTTTCAAGTATTTTGACAGATATTTTTCAAATTTTTCAGTCCATTTTTGCAATTCTTTTAAATCTTTGAAATTTTTACCAAAAGTTTTGGCGATTGTTTCGTTATTCAATTCTTGAATTCTACCCAATGGATAGTTATCAAGGTCTTTACCGATACTGAGTCTATATCTACCTGTAGTGATATTGAATTTACGAGCGAAAAAAGAAATCAAATTAACCAGATTTGAAGCAATTGCAAGGGGTGCACATACCAGAACGTACAAGTTAATTGCCCAGTTCATGTCATCGTAGTTCCATTCGCGAAGCCCGTAGTTGAGGGCCCAGAGCCCACCAGCTGCAATGAATGGCGTCAATATGGCCTGGCCAAAGCCAATGCTATCCAGCCCATGGTTGATACCAATCAAGTCGCTGGCATTGGTGACGTACAGACTGACGCCGTCATTGTCGCTTGGATGGTAGTATGGCGAGTCGATATCTTCGTTTGGGTGGCCGGCATTTGCGGGCTTGACCACAGAGTAAACAGCCCCAAAGTACACGCACACAAGCGAGATGCTAACGATGATGACGCCGGTGACCCAATCTTGATACTCGGAAGGAATACACGAGAATTTCTGGGGGATCCGGTATGCAAGCACGTCGAGTATATTTTGTGGGGACGTCACATTGGTCACGCTCTGCGTGGCCAACGCGGTGACCGTCTCAATGACTGCTTCAGTTGTTGCATTGGCAATGGACTCAGTCATTGTTGATGGTTGTAAATATTTGTTGATTAATCGTTTTTTTTTTAGAGAATTTACGTCAGCGCTTATGTAAGCTGTGTGTGAAAAATGCAACCTCAAAAAGTATGACCAAGTGAGGAGATTTGGAATTTTTACGTAAGCGTGGAATTCTGTAGTGCGGCAAACACGCGATAACCATCATGAGACCACAATAAGGTCATTCTTGCATGGTTAGAACAAGCGTGTCATATTGTTTAGATTATATACAGATAATACTCCAAATGTATACGCCTTAAAGATTACGGGTGTAATTTTTACACCTTCTCAGCCATCCCTGATAAACACTTTTGACAAAATGAGGAGAGCGGCATTACACTTTAAATGCAAATATTCCCCCAAAATAGAAATTTTCCCCAATTAGTAATATGTAAGAGAAGCATAAAGCAAACCAATTATTTATGTAATGCACAATTATTTTTATGTACACTTATTGGTCATTGCCAATTGAAATTTTATATATAAGTAAATAATTCATCATAAATATTTAGTTCATCAAGACATAATGACAGAACAAGCAGATCATGTACATTCTCATCTGAATAGAGATAAAACAAAACTACATAAATTCATTAAAAAAACTTTACATAAATTATGTTTACCTGAAAATTCCCCCCCCAGGTCCAGACAATCATCAGATGTTCATGAGATCTTATCAAATAATAGTAATCAAAGTATCTTTGAAAGATCAATAGAGGGTGATCTGTCAAGAGCATTATTATCGAATCCAGAAACACCCTTACATTATACAACCGAAGATTATATATGTCCAATTTTGGATAGTACAGCCGAGATGATTCGAAATCCCAATGTTGATTTGAGTTGTGTAAAGCTCAATTGTTTGGGGGAATCAGAAGAGGAAGGTGATACCGATACTGACATTGGACTTAGTGATACTGATGAACGAGTCAAGCAATATTTTAATGATTATCCATGTGGGTGTGAAGCTTATAAACCAAGGTCACGTCTGAGATCAATCATTAGTACCTCATTGATGTCTTCATTTGATCATGGAGAAGAGACTGAGTGTAAAAAGCATCATCGGAAATCGACTGGAAATTCGAGTCCAGTGACAAGAAGGTTGAGTAGAAGAACGACGGATATGTCGATTGATCCGAATGAGCCGGAATCAAATGATCATACGATTGAATATTATTCGTTTGCAGATATGGTGAATAAGGAGGATGAGGCTCCAAAGCATAGAAAAGGGAGTTGTTATACGATAAGCGCGAAGGATTATATTAATGTATTGTGACCGACGAACGAGCGACGAACGAACGAACGACAAACGAGCGAAGCGAGATAGGAGTGAGAATTGAGGAGTGAGTGAGGAGTGAGTGTGTGTACATGTGTACATGTACATGTACATGTGTATGTGTGTATGTACAGTATGCTTACGTGTACTATATATACATATGTATGTGTGCATGTGTATGTGTACAGTACATCTATATGTGTATGTACATTTACATGTATCTATGTGCCCTGTACCGTAGTGCCTGTGTCCATTCTATATCCAATACACTGTAAGACTGGCTTTTTCTATACATATTCTTGCATAATAATATTCTCATCATCTGCACCTCCACGTGCATTTCTCGATTGCTTTAAAATTTCGGCACCATTTGTTTACAAATTTGCTGGTTACCAAAATTTTAACACATCATCCAATGACTGAATCTTTATTCGATACAAAGTTCACATCTGAACCAAGCAAGTCAGATGAATCTACCGTCACCGCCGCAGACAAAGACTCGGCAATCCCGTCCTTACACGATACCTCCAATTCATCTGCTTTGATCAATTATCGTGTATTGGTCTCTGCAAAGGAAGCAGGGTGTCTTATTGGACAGAACGGATCTGTAATCGATTCAATTAGAGCTGAAACAAATACGAAAGCGGGGATCTCGAAATTACAATCAGGTTCTCATGAACGAATCTTGACTGTTAGTGGGGTTTTGGATGATTGTTCCAAAGCCCTTTCATACTTTGCACAAGCTCTATGTGAATCAACAATTGAAACATACAATTTCTTCCCATTAAGACAGTTATCATCCACCCCATGTATTCAGAGTGAAACTACGATCCTCAGACTCTTGATACCCAATAGTCAAATGGGCACATTGATTGGTTCAAAAGGTGCGAGAATTCAACAGATTCAGAACCAATTCCATATCTCGATGATTGCTTCGAAATCCTTCTTACCGGGGTCGAACGAACGCTTAGTGGAACTACAAGGCACGGTTGATGACTTGTATGATGCATTAAGAATCATTTCAAGATGTCTTATTGAAGATTTTTCAAATATTGTAAACACGAACTATTACATTCCAAGAAGCGGTCATATAAAGGGAAGAGCGCAGCCGGGTTTAAAGAAGAATTTGGTTTCAGAAGATGTGTCGTTTGCGAATGATATCGTTGGAGCATTGATTGGGAAGAATGGGTCGAGGATTCAAGGTGTTAGAAGGGTGAGTGGTGCGACGATTGCGATTACCGAGGAGGTTGAGGGGAAGGACGAGAGGGTTTTTACGATTCTGGGAACTCCTGCAACGGTGGAGAAGGCGAAGGAGTTGTTGTATTATAATTTGGAAAGGGAGGAGAAGAGAAGAGAAGAGTAGACCCTCCAAGCGAAACTCGGTGGGTCTCTCCAGAGTACTCTGACTCTCCGCCCCATTCTCACCACGGCAGACTACTCGCCGTGGCACTACTCTCCCGCCACGGCACCACTCTCCCACTGCCGTGGCTCTGTATTTTTTATATTATATGTATCACTTACAAACCACTCGCTCTCTAGTAACCCACTCACGCTACGACATCCAATACGTGATACCTTGTCTTCATAAGGTCCTTGACTATCCGGCATTTCGGTGATTCTCTGCCAAAGAGTAAGCTATGTTGGAATACTAGAGATGGTGTCTGTAGTCATTGCTAGTCGATTCTTTGTCACTCCTCTGTCACTCCTCTGTCACTCCTCTCTCACCTCGCACTTACTACACACACTTCACTTACTCGTTCGTTCGTATATTCACTCCTCACTCACTTCTCACTCACTCGCTTCGCGCGTTCGTTCGTTCGTGAGGTCACCACCTGCAACTTCCCCCAATCAACCCTACAAGCTTCTCCAAATACCTCTGATCAACCTCATCAAACCCATTCAAATCCAAACAATCCAAATCAAGAACCCCTCTAACAATCCCCTCATCATCAACAATCGGAACTACAATCTCACTATTTGTTTCTCCATCACAAGCAATATGACCAGGAAATTTACTAGTATCCGGTACCAATTGAGTTTGTTTTGTCAGTGCAGCAGTTCCACAAACTCCTTTTCCAAACTTGATTGTTTGACAAGCAACTTTCCCTTGAAAAGGACCCAAAATCAATTCATTTTCAACTTGTTGATTCAATACATAAAATCCGGTCCAATTTGTACGAACTCCAATCGAATGATAAGCATGCCAAATCAATGACAGACAATTGGCAAGGTTTGCAACCCAGTTGTCGACGCCATCAGAGATGGCCTCGTATGAGTCGACCATACTCTGGAGAGTCTCCTCTTTAGACCCGGCAGTGTAGTTACTATAATCAGCGTGATTAACCATCTTGATGTTGATAAATTGAAATTGTATCCACTTTTTTTTGCCGCCACACGAACAATATGGAGGTTTATGATATGCTGGTTTCATTGGAGGAACGGTTCACATGGTTTCTTGGGTATAGAGGGGTGAGGCGAGTGGATGTGAATACTCAGGGGGCGTCTCGACCACTTGAGGGGGCACTTGAGGGGGAGCTCCAAGGGGGACTTGAGGGGATCCCTTCAGGGTGGGCGCTACAGAGTGGCGAAAGCGGCACCGAAAGTGGAAGTGACGAGAGCGGCACCAGTGGCACTAACGAGAGCGACGCTTCTATAGAGATTGTTATGGAAGGTAGTGATGATGACACCCAAAATGGTGATTCCGGGGTTAACGGAGATAACAATGACACACCCGACTGGACAGACCCAATGGGCCTACACCGTGAGAACCCCGATGCAGACGCCTTTTACGACTCGCAAAGCTTTGGTGCTGCCACAGGAGACCTCGGGGTGTTTCCAAGTACTTCATCCCCACCATCCATCGACACAAACGTCGAATATATCACTGTCAACAAGAATGGAGACCGTCGGTACTCGAACAACACAAACCGTGCTTCTTTAACTACCCATCATATAAACTCAAAATATGCTTGCAATAGTCAGGTGGCATACACACATTGGGACCACCATACTACAACCAAGCTAAACGACGAGTCCAACGACATCTCCAACGAGTTGACCTCTTTGGTGACACCACAACCAGCAGCAAAGTATCCCGACTCGCTCCGCCTAAGCCCGATCGGCATTGGTAAGCTTGAATTAGGTCCTGTGCGGCAGTATAAGAACAACATCAGCACGATCATCACAGATTCAACAAGATCATACTTGGCCACATCCATCAACTCCGAGCTAGTCTTGTTTGAGATCGACAACATAACACAGATGCCCGGAGAAGCCGTCTTCAGATTCGACACAAGACCAACGTTCACCACAACCACCGATAGACTCGTTTCTACATGGCCACACTTCCCCCATACAATCAACCACTTAAAAACGGGGCTTTTTCTAGGTCAAGAAACCCTCGGGGTGTGTCTGGACGACGGCACGCTTCTTCTATACCATTTCAGCACATTATGCAAGCGTAGCAAAAAACCGGACTTTACAATCAAAACAGAGGCATCACTTTGGGGGTTGGACTTTCTTAGCTATACCGAGGACAACACTCGTCATCAGTTGCTTGTCACTGCTGATAACTCGCAAAGCATCGTGTTGTTCTACTACCATGAACCTGACAGCCGGTTCTACCATGTCAAGTCGTGCCAGTTGCTTCACAACATCCCGGAAGTCTCCTTCATCAGTCATGAAGTTGAAGGTGACACACACAGTATCAAGATCTCGTGCTGCTCGATTTCAGGAGAAGTGGTCGTATTTTGCATACGCTTCAGGCTCCATCACGGAGCGTTAAACAAAAGTGTCACAGAACCCATATACTACGTCGACCAAACAATGAGTGAGCCCAACACTCCGACGGAACCTCGGTTCCAACGGGTTCTGTTCCTGGCCCCACAAGTCGTGAGCAGAACACTTTTAAACCAAGACTGCTGGACCGTCAAAGCATTGAACTCAAAGTACTTTCTCCACGTCAATTCACTCTCGCTGGTGTTTGGAGATGGTTCACTTGAGGAAGAACAAGAAATTAAACATATCGTTGATGAACTGACGATTCTAGACTTGTCGTATGACCCAGTTGAAACGAGTCACATAGGGCTTGCTACAAACTACCAGTTCTTCGAATGTAAAGTAGTCTCATCGGTCGAAGGAACCGCAAAACTCACTCAACTCGATGATGAATACCGAAGAATTCATAAAGATTTGATCAAAACGAATCAGAAACTACCCAAAAATCGAATCATTTCCAAAAATGGTGAAACTTATAGACTCGATACTTACACTCAAAAACCAATTGATTTCTTAATAGTTTCCACATCTAAAAAAATCGGATTGTTCAATTCAAATCTGTTGATTTGTAATTGTTCGACTAGAAATCTTTTCAATGTTGAAATGCCGTTTAAAGAGGAGACAAAATATTCGAATCGAATCTCTATTAGCCATGTGATTGAAGAGTTGCTGTGTATAGTTTGTGTTACCCAGCAAGGTGTAGCGTCGATATTGAGGATGTGTGAACACCGTGGAGTTTATGGGTTTAGGCAGGAGTATTTATTTCCAAATGCTCCAAGGTTGGCGTTGGGAAATGAAGGCGTACGGACTATCACGGGGTTGGCAGTGAGGAATGTTTCGATTTGTGAGGGGTTTCCGCGGTTTTTCATGTACGTTACGTATACGGATGGGGTGTTTATTGGGTATGAGGTTTGTCTTGGAGGGGATTGGGTGGGCACTTACGACGAATGAACGACGAACGAACGAGCGAAGCGAGTAAGTGTGTGAGGAGTAAGTGAGAGTAGTTAGTGGCTGACTAGCTGACTGAATCAGTGAAATGTGTGTGAGGAGTGTCTGAGAGTAGTTGATGATTGGGTGAGAACTGAGAGCACTTGCGAGACTAGAGCACTCAGTGGGACCAGGTTGGAGTGACTGACTGACTGACTGAAATTCTCGCAAGAACGGAGTGACCGACTAGTTGCACTTGCCAGAAGGGCAGTGTCACATTCTTCGCAATTCATCCAACCTTCGATAACAGCCACAGTCTCACTCGAGTTGTCGCTACTGCTCCATCTCTGCAGTGACCACTCACTCTGCTAATGTTCATTTTCGCGCGCACATAATTCCCCATTAGGCAATCAAAAGTCGCGTTTTAAATCGCGTTAATAAATAAACAAGGAGACAAAATAACAAACACTTCAAACTCACTCCATCACCACACATCCACAATGGACTTGCTCAACCTAGGGTCGCAATCACGCAAGACCGGACTCAAGCCTCGGTCCAACTTGACCAAAGACAAGTATGACATGGAAGATATCGATGAATTCTTCACCGATGAAGAAGACACTACAGTCAAATCAAGCAAGAAGAACATAACTCCAAAGGATAATTTTGATAATGTAGCAAGAAAGATCAATTTTACCGATGTTGACACCGAGTCGTTCAACTTATCGCCGATCTCGATTTCTTCAAAGTATACCGCCAAGACAAAGAATAAGAAGTCGCCGTTAAGATCGCCACTTCCAGAGCATAAAGGTGTCAAGTTGTTTGTGCCGAGTGATGAAGATGACCAGGAGGGCTTTGATTATGACTATGAGGTTGCTGATCGGGCCAGTTTATCTCCGGTGAGTCTTTCTCCAATAGGGGGAAAGATCAGCTCTTTGACGAAGAACATGGCTTTGGCAAAGACAGGGAAGGTAAAGTCCCAACAGCACAGAACCACTGGACAGCACAGAGCCAGACAACCTCACAGAGACAGACAACCTGGCACAACCACACGACCTCAGAACCGAGTCCGAGAGTCGCCCTTACCGTCGCCTCCTCCAGAAGGGCTCCGCCGGTCTAAACGTACGAAAATCGCCCCTCTAGCCTTCTGGAGAAACGAACGCATTGTCTACACTCGTGCTTTTGAAAATAACGACGCAGACACAACCCTAATCAACGACATTAAGAAAATCCCACTACAAGAAATCAAAGAAGTTGTTCATATTCCTGAGCAATCAAACGTAGCACTGAAAAGAAAAAGAACAGTAAGCAAAAAACTGGAAAACACTAAAATCAATGGAACTGAATGGTTCAAAAATACGGAATTACCGTTAAAAATACTCGAGAATGATAAATCAACTAAAAAAATCATTGCATATTCTTCAGAAGGTGGAGACTTTATAACTCCCAATGATATTCAGCCTGATTTGGATAATTTCAAAGTGGCAGCTTTGTTTAATAACAAAAATGACTTTACGGCAACGGGGATATTGATGTTTCCAGTAGAAGGTGTAAAGATGTTGAAAGATTCAGGTGATATGATTTATAATTTTCACGTTGTCAAGGGGGTAATTGAGGTGAATTTGAATGACAACAAGTTTGTAGTTAGTGGAGGGTGCTCATTTCAGATTCCGAATAGAAATACTTATGGGTTTAGGAATATTGGAGATGAAGAGTCGAAGTTGTTTTTCGTGCAAGTGAGGGTGCCGATGGAGGAGGAGGAGGAGGAGTGGTAGCGGATTGAACGAGCGTGCTGTCGTCATCACCTGGAGGGCTAGAAGCTAGAGCCTCGCTCGTTGTATTCCTCTCCGCCTTGAAGTGCTCACCAGAGATATCAGAGTCCGTTCCCACATAAATCACACACCGAACGACTGCTACTCACGCAACTTGCTATGGCTCGTTGTGTTCGTTATTGCTACTAATTTATTAACCTAACTAATACACATCACTCTTCTAACTTTGTAACTTCCAAACTCTCACTATCATAATAAGCAATCAATTTAACTTTAAATTCAGAAGCTGCAACACCAAATTGCTTTAAAATCAAAGCTTGTCTAACATCTAATACATCATCCTTATTACAAACAACGTAAGGTTCAGCAAGTGTAATCTTACCAGCTTTCATTTTGGTTGGCATTTTTAATTTATTTCTTAAAGATTCTTCAACTGAATGAGACATTGGAACATCTTCTTCAATTGGAATTTGACCACCTCTTGAATAAACAATACCTTCTGGAATAACAAAATCAATTGGAGATTTTGATTTTGCCCTACAATAATCTTGTTTTGAATAAGCTGAAAAATAAGCTGACACAGTTTCAGAATTTTCATTGGTAAATAATAATCCTGGGAGTCCAGTACAAGTTTTGGATAATCTATGTAAGTTATCTTTATATTCTTCTTCTGGAGTATCACCAAGAGCTTTTTCTAAAACTCTTCTTTTCCCCATAATCAATTTGGACCCAATCCAGTCGGATCTAATGTCTTGTAAAACTGGTGTACGGACATCATCTAATTGTAATACCCAACAATATTTATATTCATCTAATGCAGATCTAACTTCATCGAAGATACGAGTCTTGTTTTCTTTACCTTTTTTATCAGTTTGAGCTAATGTAACTAATTTGGAACGTTTAGATCTAGGCATTTTGGATGGTTAAGAAAGAATAGTGAATAAATTTTTAGATCTCATCTGAAAAAATTAAATGTGATGAATGAGATGAGATGATATGCAGGAGCCCACCGAGCACAACGAGCGATAGCGAGTAGTGCGACAAAAGAGTTCACCGCCACAGCGAGCGATAGCGAGGTGTGTGAAAAAAGATCTAACAGAGTACTATGAAGGACAGCGAGCGATACTGAGTTATGTGGGAGCAAAGTGCATCACACAAAACACACAAAACAACAGTGAAAAGAATACACCGCAGCATAACACAGCGACCGAAATTGAGGCCGCTCTCTTTTTCTTACACAACTAGCTGTGATCGATGTGCTCGTTTTGTTCGTTGCATCACTCGCTAGGTCTCTCGCTAATCCATAGAGATTATTACATGGCGATATGTGACGCTTTCTCCGCGAGAAATCTAGCGGTGCAAGTTTGATAAATAGTTAAAATTTAAGGAGAGTCTCGCGAGACTTATCGCTCGCTGTGAATCGCACGTTATTTTCTATATTCGCACAACGCTGCATACTATGCTACCCACAACAAGCGATAGTTGTGCTTAATCTACTCTTGCCACACAGCTCGCTATCGCTCGCTGTGCATCCAATCTACTGCTCTCACACAACTTCTCACACAGCTCGCTATCGCTCGCTGTGTTTCGCTCGTTGTGTTCGTATTCGTTACTCGTTTTCTTTATTAACTATGGGCAAACCTACATACAATCATCAATCATATATAGACATTTATGAGAATGATTTCTCAACTATGACGGAAATGAAGTTCTTTTCTTAATCGAAATCAAGATTACCAATCACCCGGAACAAGAGGAGTTCTTGCAACCGGAATGTTTCTTTGATATTTGGTCCCACCTGGTCTGCATGGCGGAATATATGGATCAGGATGTTCGTAATATGCTAACTTAACCTTTGCATCAGCAATGACTTTTTCCAATTCGGCAGGAGTATCAATATGTTTGTTTGCTTCGAATTGTTGTCTAATTCTTATAGTTTCGGCTCTGTAAACATCAAACTTCAAACTAGTGTCAAATGCCGTTCTCAACGCTTGTCTAAATAACGAAGCAACCCTCTTGCTGTTGGCTTCGGTGAATGGTAATATTGGAGACATGTTTGGTAAGTGTACTGATTTTGAAAAATTTCAATTTCGACTTTTTTTTCTTTCAATTTTTATTGGTGGGACTATGTGCAGTACTATAAACCTATAAACTACTTTCAATTGCCATTAAACTACCAACAAATGATAAAACCAATCTACTTCTAACTTCATTAATATCTTCCGGAACCAACCAAATCAAAGCTCCCAACTTTCTCGCAATTGAGATTGCCAATTTTGCGTTTGCGTATTTCTCTTCTTCTGTCAAGTTACCCAGGTAAACCAAATCGTAATCAACATACCCCGGTTTAAGACCATTTAAAACATCCAAAAGAAATACCCCCGAGGATATTGAACTGTCTTTAAATGATCTGATTGTGGAAGATTTGCCACCTTTAAGAACCTTCGAATTGGCCCATTTTAAGATATCTGAATCGGTCAAATTAGTGTCACTCAATTGGCTCAAAGTATTCGAAATATTTCTTCTCATCAACTGCCAAACCAATCCTAAAGTTAACAACTTGTTCCCATCTACAATATCCGAACCTTCAATCCCAACAAGAGAGAACTTGTTTGCTTTACCGATTTCAACCGCGTAGTTTGTATTTTCCAAGGCTTTGAACCTTGAAAGTTCGGTCGAATTCACTGGCTTTTTATTGACATGTTTAAACAAAACACTCCCAGGCATCACTTTTTCAAACGCTTGTAATAAAACCAACCCGTCCTTTAAGTCTTCGAAAAGCGATACGATCGAAGGGTCAACTTCCAATGAGTTCAACCACAAGGTGAACACCCTTGCTTCTCGTTCACCCTCTGCATCAAACTCTTCAATCTCAATGTGTTCACTAATCTCAATTGGCTCCAAACCTGGATAGTTATTGAACAAGTTCGCAACAAATGCCAAATTCAATTTTGGATTACCTGAGACTAAAGACGACGGAGTTAAGTACTTTCTACACCCGATTTTATCAGAATTAACCAAGATTTGTTCGGCACGTTGTTCAAGATTTTGAATCGTCAATGGACTTAAATCACAAAATTCGGGTTTTAACTGGTTGAGTAAAACCGTATAGTTTTCACCATCCATAATATCTTTTGAAAAGTTCGAAACTCTTCTATTTGAACCCGCGTTTTTCAAGTGGTAGTTGAACCAACGTAATAAGATTTGTTCTGGAGGTAATCTCAAGAATTGCTCCAAGGTTTCGTCGTCTTCTAATAACCGGTATAATTCAGGGTGATACTTGATGTCAACCTTCGATAACAACCCTCTTCTGATGATCTGCCAGATCAACCCCAAGATCAAATGTTCTTTCCCGTCAATGATGTCTTCTGAGTGGACATTGACAACTACGCATCCAATGGCCTTTGCAGAGTTGATGACGATGTTTGCATTTTCAGACATTTGGAAATTATTCAACACCTTCTTTGATTTTGGAAGGTTCAAAACACGTGTATCAATTGTGTTTGGAACAGAGTCATTGATCAATTTCGACAAGACTAACCCATCACGGCATTCATCAAATATTTGGAAGGTTTCGGTATCAAAGGGTAATCTTGACCCAATGTCCACATCATCGCTCAAAACGGAATTGATGTGTCTAGTGAACTCTGTTCTTTCTTCATCATTAATTGTATGGGTTGTACCTTCAGTTTTGCCCGAAATAAACGTTTTATGGGCAGCGTTTGCGGTGGGGACTGGAGGCGCTTTTTTCTTGATGATTCTACCTGGACTTGCAACTTCCGAGGGACTCGACGATTCCTTCAACTTGGCAATCAATTCGACATAATCGTCCAATTCAACGTGACCAGATGCATCGACTTCAACCGATTTCAAAGCTTCTCTTGTTTGATCATAAGAATAAGACCCTTTTTGAGAAACTGATGAAATCACATCTTTTTTTTCGATCCATCCCTTGTCATCAATATCAAGAACCCTAAACTCGTCAATTAGGGAGAAAATTTCAGGTTGATCCAATACTGGATACTTTTTTTGGTACTTTAAGACATTCATCTTGTTGAGTTTATTTATAATTAGGGGCGATCAATTCGCATTTAAATTGCTTGGTGGAGTGCATATAGTGCCGTGTTTTAGCCAAACACGACTTCGTACAAGAGACAAGTACTCACTGTAAGTAGACGGGTACTCACTATTACCGGTTACTGTACGCCACTATCTCAAGTCAATGCCACCCGCTGATCATGGCTCCGCCACGCCGACCTTCCACATAGAACAGGTCCAGCTACAGTTCCAACTATCGGCGCTCCAGCACCTCCTTGTTCAAGCAGATAAAATGTACCTTCTATCCAACATCATCTACAAAATCGACCTAACAAACCCGTCATATGTCAAGCAGTACCAGCCCCCCGGCCCGGTCACTAACTGCTGGCTACACCCAAACGGTCTCCACCTTATCCTTCAAGTCAATCACACCTCATACTACTACCTACACGACACATACACCAACTTCAAAGTATTGACGAGGTTTAAAAACTTGGATATAAATCACATTGCATTTGGATCAAGTATCAACAACTCGTCAGGTGACTTCCTCTTCACCACCGCTGATGGTCATGTTTATATCGCAATGATAAACTGTCATGAACAAGAAAACAAAAGAGACGATAAATATGTCAAGCAAGTATACAAGGTCGACTCACCAATTGGCATCACCTTTACGAGTGATTCACAAATCAACATCGCCACTGAAAAGTCGATCTACACGTGGGACTGTTTTGATACCACGTACGGTGAGTTGATCACAGTGTTCAAATCAACCCCAAAAGTCGTCGCTACCAACTTGAGTCACCCCATCTTTGAATCGAACAATGACGTTTACATCTACCTCCAAAACAACAAAATATACACGAACGATCCCGAAATCGAAGCGGAGAAACTCGTATACGATCCGGCTTATGGAGAGCTACGTAGCCTTCTCATCACTCGCCATCATTTGATCACCCTAAACCAACCTCGCGACTCACTACTTATCTTCAACAAGTTGGTACCAACCCAGCCAATCATAATCAACCTAAAGAACCATTTGAGCGAAGAATTGACAGGATTGATTGCAGACTACAAGTCAAATACCTACTGGTTGTTCACGTCGAATTCGATCCACGAGTTGATCATCAAGAACGAGGCGATTTCGGTGTGGCACAACTACTACAAAATGGAAAAGTACGACGAGGCATTGAAGGCATTGGGTCCTCAACAAACGGTGTACAAAGATATGGTGCTTATAAAGCAAGGGTACCATTTACTACAGAGTGGAGGCTTTGGAGACGATTCGGTCGAGATTGGAACCCAGGTGAAGGGACTCCAAGTGTTGGCACGGCTGTCTGAACCTTTTGAAAAGGTGTGTCTAATGTTGATGAACACGAGAACCTCGCCCCACATCTCGCAGAAACTACTTGTGGAATACTTGCTAGCCAAGTATGAGATTGCCAAATCCGAAAAGAATAAAATCCGAATTGCCATCTTATCGAGTTGGATAATCGAGTTATTCGTCAGACTTGAAGATGCGCAATTTGAAGCGTTTGTTTCGTCAAACTATACGCATTTTGATAAAAAGACAGTTTATCAAATAATGACCGATTTGAATTCTCACACCAAACTATTATTTTACGCTGAATTGATTAAAGATTTCGAATTCATGTTGAATTATTACATCAACATCAACGACTGGAAACAAGCGTTGAAGACCTTGATCAAGTTGTACTCTTCAAATGTGAAGACCAAGTATGACATCATCTATGAGACCTCGACTGTCTTGTTGATCAATAATCCAAAGGCAACCATCCAAACCTGGTTGAGATTCAATGACGATATCAACTATGAAAAGTTCTTGCCATCCATATTGACTTATCTGAAGAGTAGCGTTGATGAGAATTATGCAGTTGAATTCTTGCAAAAGTTGGTTTATGAAAAATCTGTAAAGAATAAGCAAATCAACAACTACTACTTGTCGTTACTTATAACGCAACAGGTGACTCCACAAATACTCAAGTTTTTAAACTATTCAAAGTTATATGATGCACATTTCATTCTAAGACTTTGTTTAGCATACAAGCAATTTGAGCCTGCAGTTTTGATTTTGCTTTCAGATATGAAATTGTTCGATCAAGCATTGAAGTTGGCATTGGATAATGATTTGACGGAATTGGGAGAGTTTGTATTGAGAATGTACGATGATTTCTGTAAGAATGATGAGGATGAGAGAAGGGTCGAGTTGAACTTTGACAGAGAGCAAGATATGAGTGTTGTTAGGATCAGATTGGAGGAGGAGAACTTTGGGACAAAGAAGAAGTTATGGCTCATGTTTTCGAGGTATTTGGTGGATGTTGTTTGCAGTGGAAGAGAGATTGATTGGTTGGAGGATCAGAATGGGGAGGAGAGTGAAGAGGGAGTTTCTCTAGGAAAAAGTGAAGGTGAATCTCCAGGAGAGAGCGCAGAGGGTAAGGGTGAGCCACAAGAGAGTCAAGACACTCAGGATCAAGGCACTCAGAATGGACACACTCAGAATGGAAATACTCAGGCAGATACTTCACGCACCCTGCCAGACCTTCAAAACTCAGAGATTCTGCAAAAACTAAACAAGGTTCTCAAATACTTAATCAAACTATCCAATTCAACCGGCAATTCAGGCATTGTTAATCTTAAAGATTTACTACCATTATTTCCCGAATCGATTTTAATAAACAACTTCAAAAATCAAATCATCAAATCACTTAACCAATACAATGATAAAATCGATCAACTCCAATTAGAAATGAAAGAATCGTTACAAATTTCAAATAAATTAAAGCAACAAATTAAAGATTCAAAGAAATCTGAATCGAAAATTCATTCAACTATTGAAGCTGGTGAACCTTGTCAAATTTGTAAAAATTTATTGCTTACAAAAAGCTTTATTATATTCCCAAATTGTAAGCATGGATTTCATAAAGACTGTCTTATAAGGTATAATTTTAAGTTGAAAGGGAATTATAAGTTTAAGAAGATTTACCAGAATTTCAAGAAGAATCAGTCTGCGATTAATAAGAAGGAATTGGATGATATCTTGGTTGAGGAGTGTTGTTTGTGTAACGAGAGTAATATTGCGTTGATTGATGGGAATTTGATTGATTTGGACTGGGATAAGAAGGAGATTGGTGAGTGGGAGTTGTGACCGCGACGACGAACGAATGAACGAACGAGTGAAATGAGTGAGTAAGTGAGGAGGAGGGGGGAGGAGGAGGAAGCGTACTTAGAGTATATAGTGAGAGTAATTCATGAGAGAGTCGCGAAAGTAGTGAATAATTAGTGAGACTAGTGCGAGTATATAGTGAGATTGGTGGACCAGCGCAAGCAATGAGTAGAAGTTAGCGACGAGTGTGTGATTATATTCATTGGACACTTCACACGGAAGAGTATACAGTGGTGTCCCTAGCTATCGGTTCATCTCGCTGTAACTGGCTAAATTGCGAATCTTTTACTGAGGAGCGAGGATGGAGTGAAGAGTGAGAGTATGAGAGTAATAAGCAGTGGGTATACAGTATATACTGTAAGATGTGCATTGTGATCCACTGACTAATGACTAGTGACTAGTTACTAGTTACTAGTGAGTCCACACAACGAGAGTAGCGAGTTGTGTGTGCTGTGTGCACTCCCAACCCATCTCATCTCATCTTAAAACAAAAAAAAAATATATATCTTTCTCTACAACAATCAAGATGGGTAAAACACAGAAGAAGAATAGTAAAGGTCGTTTAGATAGATACTATTTCCTTGCCAAAGAAAAAGGGTATAGAGCTCGTTCCTCCTTTAAAATCATTCAAATCAATGAAAAATATGGACACTTTTTAGAAAAATCCAGAGTTGTGATCGATTTATGTGCAGCACCTGGTTCATGGTGTCAAGTTGCTTCACAATTATGTCCAGTAAACTCTTTAATCATTGGTGTTGATATTGTTCCTATCAAGCCTATGCCTAACTGTACTACGTTCCAATCTGACATTACTACTGAAGATTGTAGATCCAAATTAAGAGGGTATATGAAGACTTGGAAAGCTGACACTGTTTTGCATGATGGTGCACCTAATGTTGGTTTGAGTTGGGTTCAAGATGCTTTCACACAATCCCAATTAACGTTGCAAGCTTTGAAGTTGGCAGTAGAGAACCTTAATGCAGGTGGTACCTTTGTTACAAAGATTTTCAGATCAAGAGACTATAACAATTTGATGTGGGTTTTCCAACAATTATTCGATAAAGTTGAAGCCACAAAGCCTCCTGCATCTCGTAATGTCTCTGCAGAAATCTTTGTTGTTTGTAAAGGTTTTAAAGCCCCAAAGAAATTAGACCCTAGATTATTAGATCCAAAGGAAGTTTTTGAAGAATTAGCACCTGAAACCGTCAATAATGAAGCCAAAGTCTTCAATCCTGAGAAGAAAAGTAGACAAAGATCCGGGTATGAAGAAGGCGATTATTTATTATACCATACGATCCCATTAATGGATTTCATCAAAGGTGAAGATCCAATCAACCAATTGGGTGGTTTGAATAAATTAGATTTACCTGAAAAAGATGATCATGAGTGGAAGATCTTACGAAAATTGAAATCTTGTACACCTGAATTTTTAGAATGTATTAAAGATTTGAAAGTCTTGGGTAAGAAAGATTTCAAGCTTATTTTGAAATTTAGAAAACATTCTCGTGATATTTTAGGATTAGATGAAAAGGACGATGAAAAAGAAAAGATTGAAGTTGAACCATTAACTGAAGATCAACAAATTGAACTTGAATTACAAAAAATGTCTGAAAAACAAAAGCAAAAAGCAAAGAGAAATAAAAAGAATTCAAATGAAATTAAGCAGAAAGAAATCGTTAGAAGTCAAATGAATATGTTGACCGATATGAACATTGGTTTAGAAGCTGCTCAGTCTGGATCTGAACATTTGTTTAATCTTAAAACTGCTGAAAAAACCGGGTTATTGGATGAGTTGGTTAAAGGTAAAAAGAGAATGGTTTTCAGTGAAGATTCAGTATTAAAGAATAATGATATTGTTATTGATGAAGAAGACGTTGAAAAAGAATCTGAAAATGAATTAGATGAGTTGGAAGCTCAATTGGATGATATGTATAGTCAGTATCAAGATAGAAGAGCAGAAGCAGATGCAAACTATCGTGCCAAAAAGGCAAGAGGAGGTGATGATGAAGAATGGGATGGGATCAAAGATGAAGAGGATCAAAGTTCGAGTGATGAAAGAATCAAGGATTACGAAATGGACGAAGATTCGGAAAGTGATTCCGATGATGATGAACATATCGAAAGGTTGATTGCTGAAAAGAAGAGTAAGGATGGGTTATCAAAGAATGCAAAGGTCTTCTTTGCATCCGATTCGATTTTCGGAGAATTGGGTGATGATTCGTTGTTGGAGGATTTCACCAAGAAGGAGCAGCCACAGCCACAGGCAAAGGTACAACCAAAGGAACAACCACAACAAGCCATTGACTCCGACTCGGAAATGGAAGACTCTGACAGTGACTTTGAAATCGTGCCAGCAGAAAACGAAATCGAACCTGACTCTGAAAGTGACTCCGATAATGAAAGTGAGTTATCTCGTAAATATAACAAGGCATCTCAAAAAGATAAGGTTGATATTGCCACCGTTGAAGCCATGACTTTGGCTCACAAAGTTGCATTGGGCCAAATGAATAAGCATGATTTGATCAATGAAGGTATAAATAGATACTCTTTTAGAGATAAAGACGAATTACCTGACTGGTTTGTTGATGATGAAAAGAGACATTCGAAACTTGTTAAGCCAATTACAAAGGAAGCAGCACTTGCAATCAAAGAAAAGCAAAAACAATTGAATGCAAGACCAATTAAAAAAGTCTTGGAAGCACAAGGTCGTAAGAAATTAAGAGCTTTAAGAAGATTAGAGAAATTAAAGAAGAAATCTGATTTAATTAATGATGATAGTGGAAAATCTGAAGGTGATAAAGCTTCTGAAATTTCCAAGTTGATGAAGAAATTTACAAAGAAACAACAACAAAAACCAAAAGCAACTTTGGTTGTTGCGCGTGGCTCAAATAGAGGGTTAAGTGGTAGACCAAAGGGTGTGAAGGGTAAGTATAAGATGGTGGATGGTGTCATGAAGAATGAACAACGTGCATTGAGAAGAATATCAAAGAAGAATAAGAAGTAGTGTATAGTAAGAAATTCCCTCGGTATAAAGATGTAGAGTAGGCTACTAAAGTAGGCTACACAACTGAGTAGACTGGTATATGACTAGAGTAGGCTAGACTACTATTAGAGTTAGTATACTGTTAAAGCAGATGACCGCTAGACGACTAGACTGCCCCATGACTAGACTAGCCTATACCACTAGACTAGTCTAGACTAATCTCGACTCGAGTTGCCCTCACCACTAGTATATGCGGCTAGCCGCCCAGACTAGCTCACCATTGCTATTTCCTGTATATAACATCCTAAAATAGATGAGAAAAATGTGTTTTGAATTTCACTCAACAACCACTATCATCACCGGAGGTCTAGTAGACGGACGTCAATCATCCTCCAGCCTACTGTCCACGTACTGTCTGACCACTGTCTGACCATCGTCTTTCCAGTATCTGCCCACCGTCTGCTCGCCGTCCACCATCACTGACCCTGTCTCTCCCTGCTTCAGACACTGTCTACGTGTTATCCTTGCTAATTGTTAGCGTCCACTCGTTTATTCGTCATTCGTTGCATCACTGTACTATATTCATTTCTTCCATTGCATTATCATGACCTCATTACCCAACCAATTATCGGTTGCCACACCAACCTCACAAAGACGAGCGCATAAACACAAAAGATCAGCCGCCATATCTGGGGATTTCGATGTGATGGGATTGGGACTTTTCAACCAACCAATGTCCAAAAGCTTCAGCTTTGGACAAGAGAGTCCGATACCCGATGACCCGGAAAATCTAAACAGAAATTACAACTTCAATAACGCTGAAGATTTCTCGAATAAACCAATCAATGATGAGTTTGCATTTCCTATCAAGACTCCCGATCTTAAACTACCGTCTAGTCCATCGCCGAGGTTCAATTTCCCGATGTCACCTGGCCGTAAGAATTATAGTTTGAACTCTCCAATCAAAATCAACCAGCATAAAAGAGCCGCCACTGTAGCAGCTCCCAAATCAAGGTTCTTTTCAAATGAAGACACAAATGAGACACTACCAGATCCAATGATCGATTTGGATGAAATATTGAATGCAAATCTACATATAGGAGAGTATAACCAGTTCATTGAAGATGATTTTTTGGCTTCTCCGTTTACAAAGAACACTTCATTGGCATCTTCGCCGTTCATTTCATCGCCTAGCCGTCCAGTCATTTCACATCCAGCCATCTCATCGCCTAACCATCCAGGCACGTCCTCCCCTTATCATCCAGTCACGTCCTCTCCGTACCATCCAATCACGTCGTCCCCCTACCATCCGGTCACCTCATCAAGTGCACCAAGCAACCTCAATAGCTCCAACTTTCTATTCAACCAACCAATTCATGAAAATACAGGTGATTTGATTGAAGAAGAAGAAGACGATGAAAACTTGAAATTGAACTACCTACAAAATATCGAATTGAACGCTCCAAATCATATTCTAATCAATGGCTTATACTCTAATTTACTGGCTAATTCTTCATGTTCAAGTATTCGTAGTTCCAATAAAATTCCATTGATTGAAAAAACGATATCGAATTCTTCAAGAGATTCTTCAACTTCAACTCAACAACCAACCAGACTGAACACTCCGAATGTTTCAACGCCAACTGGTAAAAGATCAGGTGCAAAAGCAAATCGATATCAAAGTTTTTACGACCAATCGAATCGGATTTCAAATGCAATGAAAATCTCTTCAACAGAAAGCGTTAATTTAATTCGTTCAAATAGTGGGGGCACAAACTTAAATCCTCCAATTGTTAAAGATCGTTCATTGGGTCATTCTTCAAGTTTACCAAGTTTAAAATCAAACCCTCAAAAAAGAATCATCTCTTTACGTCAAAATCAACAAAGAATTGGTGAAATTAGACCAACAAGAATTTCTTCACCACCATCTGAAAAGAAAGTACAAGAAATTGATGTGAAAAAGGAGAAGATAGTTAAAAACGTTTCTGCAAGTCCTTCGAGTCTTCATTCAGATACTTCGTCTACTGTTCTTTCAAGTAATGAAACCTCACAATCTACAGATCATTCTTCATTGGCTTCACAACATGATCAGAAGTCAAGATCTATTCGTCAAATTAATGGTTTGGCCACAAATCAAAATGATTTCGAAAGAGATGGGTTTATAATCAATGGAAGTAACAGCACTCTAAACGATTTGATTTCTTCAACTCATATGATAAGCTCGACTTCAACACCTGCTGGTGAAGGCTATGGGTCATCTCCATCAACAAACTCGACGGTTCAACAAGAAGAAGATGACAAACCACGGGCAGCACCAACCGATGACATACTATCAGTAACACCACGTCATATAAAACCTACAACCATTTTATCACCTGTGATAAAATCACCAATATCTTCACCAAAGAAATCTCCTCGAAGAAAGATGTCTCCAGCAGAGGAGAAGATTTTGAAGTTGACACGAATTCCAACCTTTAAAGTGACTTCACAAAAACAAGATTTTGCTCCTCCAGTCCCTTCACCCACTTCTCCTACTGCTGCTGTATCTCTTGGTACCTCGGATGAGCGAAACATTTCTTCTCCGTCCTTTTTCGGTAAAGTGAATCCTCGTGAACAGAATGACTTGTTGAATCCATTTACAGGTGGTTCGGGTTATATACCCATTAATAAAACTAGAAGATCTTCTACATTCACATTGGTTGCGAAAGAAGCCGAGGCTATGAATCAACAAAGAAGAGGCTCATCATTTTCGGTTGCATCTGTTCCTGTTCAAAACATGTCATCTCGTCCTACTCGCCATTCAAAATCAAAATCTTTTACTTTATCAATGCATGATTTGGCACCCAGATTTTCAAGAAGTGTTCCGGATGGGGAAAATAAAGTGGATGATAAGAAGCGGAAGAGTTCGAAGTTTATAAATTGGTTTAGAAAGAGGTAGTGGCTACGAATTGAGCCAACGAGTGAGCAAAGCGAGTGAGTGAGTGCTGAGGGTAGATCCTGTTGTGAAGTATACCTTACTGGGTGATACCTTACTGACGACCTCTACCCCACTGAGTGAATGTATACCCCACTGAGCGTACGTACACCACGTAACCAAACCACTATGTAAAATTAATCTACAGTTTGTAATATTTATGTACTATTTTTTCGTAAAATTTCAACTCAAAATTCAACTCACGCCAACCATGTTTTACCAACTCCCATCAAACTTCCTCCAACAGTTATCTGAAAAGTATGAAGACGCATACAAGAAGGGTAACGTAAAGTTCAATGGAAATGACGCTCAAAATGAAGTCATCCATAAAGAAGTTGGAAATAGCACTGTTGATTTTCAATTGACATTGTTGAAATCATTAGCGCATAGACCTGAAAAAGGCACTAAGGAACAAAACCCATTTGCCAAACCTGAACCTGAATTGACAATTTCTGAATCGTTTGGTATCAATGATGAGTTTAGAATTGTTTTAAACAAATATCCGGTTGTTTCAAATCATTTTATGATTGTTACTAAAGAATTCAAATCTCAAAATACTCCATTATCTTCAACCGAATTATTGGCATCATATTCTATTTTGAATACTTTAGAAGAGTCTGATGATGAATGGTTTGCATTTTACAATTGTGGACCAGAGAGTGGGGCATCTCAACCACATAAACATATTCAGTTTATGAAGTTGCCTTCAAAAGATTTCGTTTCATACGCAGATAAATTGGCTTCAAAATCTGATCCATTCATTCCAAGTGTTAAATTAGAACCTTTACAAAATCAAGATTTACCATTTGCTCATTTTGTTGCAAGATTTCCTGATCCAAAACAGTTGGAACAAGATGATTTGACTATGTACTTTGCATCGTTGTTACAAAGAGCATTGACAGTTTCACGTTCGAATGAGGCAAACCATATTTCTTATAATTTCATCATGACTACAAAGTATATGATGGTTGTTCCTCGTTCTGTTGGGAAATATAAAGAAATGGGGATTAATTCATGTGGTATTATGGGTCTTCTATTATGTAAAGATATCGAATTGTATCAAATGGTTAAGAATGATGGTGCTGAGAATATCTTGAAAGCAGTTGGATTTCCAAGTACTGCGGGAGAGGCGTCTGATGAGTATGATTATTGATAGATGAGTAGTTGTACAAAGGTAGAGAGGTAGGTAGAGGTATGTAGAGAACTATTCTAAGAGACACCAAGAGAACTATATCTAGAAATAATACACTGACTGCACTGGACTGAGCTCCACTTTTCTGGAGATGAGACTGCTCTGGAGACGAGGCTACTCTGGAGACCACACTACACTGGAGACTCCACTGACTTCACTCCACTGTAAGACTGAGCGTTCACGCGCGCACACTTCCCAATTAGGCAATCAAAAGCAGCCAATAAAATTTCTCATTTATTTGATTTTTCAAAGAAAAAAAAATTTAGAATAGTGATTCAACATTATCAACATGGCTTCTATCACTTCTATTGTTAAGGTTGCAGACTTCATCTTGACTAGACCAACCTTGTCAAAGATTGTTGTTCCAGCTGCCAAAGTCTTCACTTCTTATGCTGGTTACAGAGAAATGGGTTTAAAGTAAGTACAAACATTACTCACTTCCACATCAATTACTAACATATTAGATTCAACGATTTAGTTATCGAAGAAAGCCCAGTTATGCAAAAGGCTATTTCCAGATTGTCTGAAGAAGAATCTTACGCAAGAAACTTTAGAATCATCACTGCTCATCAATTAGCATTATCTCATCAATTGTTACCAGAAAACAAGGCAGTCAAGCCAGAAGAAGATAACCACTATTTAATTCCATACATTTTGGAAGCTGAAAAGGAAGCTTTCGAAAAGGCTGAATTGGATAACATTCAAGTTTAAATTACATAATTTAATAAATTACAAAAGATCCGTATCCGATAATGTATGATAAATATAAATAAAAACTCTATAATGACCTACATCCCAATCTTAAACTTCCTTAATTGCTCTAATGCAAGGAAAGTCACGATTGTATGAGGACCCAATCTAATAAATGAAGGTAACCAACCTCTAAACATAAATTTAATACCTTCATTTTTAACTGCACTTGTTAAAATCGATATTGCGCTACCATTCAGTGATTTAGAATTCATAATTCTTGTTTTAACAACATCTGCAGGAGAACAAACAGTTGTTGCAACAAGTCCTGCCAATAAAGAAGCACTGAAATGAGTCGATTTTTTGGAAGGATCTAATTGAATTGTATCTACTAATAAGTTCTTTGCAAGATCATAAGTAACAACTTGAGATGCAGTCATCAAAACACCACGTACCAAATTAGGTGTTAACCCTCTGAATAAAGTTGAAATCCCTTCATTCTTGACAACTTTATAAATCCCATCAAATGCATTTCTATAATTTCTACGTTGTTCGGCTGGTAATGAAGAATCATTTTGCATTCTAATATTCACAACATCCGAGGGATTACCAACCAATCCACCCAATGCACCAGCAACCATCGACATTGGAAGCAAGATGGCGGTTGAAGGCTTTGAATTGTTTGTTGATTCAACATAAGTATCTTTTAAGAATTCGTAAATTCCAAATCTGGCAGTTGAGTAAGTTGCTTGTCTTAAAAGAGAAGCAGTTAATCCAGAATAGATCTTGAAAGGACCTTCTTTAGTGATGATTTGATAAACCATTGATGCAAGTCCTTGACCTGGAGTTTTTGCAGTTTGTAAACGAACTTTTGCTAAATCTAATGGATGAGTTACAAGACATGCAATCATACTGGCAGCCCCACCATACCAGAATCTGGAAATTGTTAGTATTGAATTAAGAACTTAACTGATGTGAATATTACTTACGGATACGTCACTTTTGAATTGGTAGACATTGTTAGTTATCTTTAATTTTATGAAATAAAGGAATCGATGGACCTTATATACAGATGAGCTTTTTTTTTCTTTTTTTTTCTCCGATCTTTCTTTTTATCAATGAATAAACGGCTTGATAGGGTTCAATGCGGATGGACCACAAGATGGAGTCACGGTATTGAGTCAAAAGATAGCGCACTCGTTTAAAGAACTTTTGTAAAGCATAGAGAACTTGTGTACACTTGTTATGAACAGATTGAAGGTGGTAGTTGACACTTAAGAGTACTACTTATGGAGTAATTCTGGCCGTTCCCGGGTTTTTTTTCGGAAGAAATTGGAATGAGGCTGATTTGATCCGTAAACTTCCATATTCCCCTCAATATGTATACCAACAAAACGAACTAACGAGTGAAATGAGGAGTGAGGAGAAGTCTAGGTGTAAACAGGGGCATAACGGCCAAAAACACAAGAACTCCGCAGCCAACACTCTGTATTTATCATCGCTAATCTGAAAATCAATTGACATTCACAAACTAAACGAATGCTATTCAGGTTATGATAATCCGTCAACATGTCAAGATAAACAAAAATGCTTCAAATTGTTAAGAGGTTACACGAAAGCCGTATCACTGGACTAGTTAAGCTTGATGATCTGAGTGATAGACTAAAATACCTCTTTCAATTCTTCTTCAACCATGCCCTTCCAAGACTCTCAAACATTCTCGTATACGCAGTCGTGACGATGCCGAACATACGTCAAAGTTCGAGCATTTTTCTAATTGACGGTATCTAAGTCGAATAAAGAGACTATGTTATTCAATTTCTCTTGATACGGGCTCGTATACAGGACGTATGCTCACTATAGAATTCGAGCATACGTCTGGGACGAACTTTCAAAGCTGCGAATATTCCTTTTTGGGTCATCTAAATACGGTTGGTTGGTTTAGTTCTTTGAAAACTACGCTAATTAATGATGTTGCACCCGACAGAGAAGTTTTTCAAGCGCAAAGGGGTATTCAGTGAAGGCTAATAGTTATCCATATACATTAGTATACGTCCACTTTTGATGGTTCCATAAGGTCGATGATTACAAAACTCTCTACAAGATGTCGTTGTTTCTTTTTTCACATTTAGACACGCAAATATGCATCATGAGTTTTCTATTCAATTCTGTTTGCTTAAATCTATTTATTCTTCATCTTCTTGGTTAATAGTGAAGGGGATGAAGGGTCAACAAAATTGTCAAGCATGAAGTTTCGAGCGGTTAAACGATAATACATTAATTTTTTGTTCACTTCAGATATGGCTGCAACTTGTGGCTCACCGGCTGGCTGATTTACATATTAGCTATTGGGGGTAACATCAAAATTATGCTCAAATTTCTTTCCCTTGTGACTGTGAATATATTTGGAGTTATTTAAACATTACCCTCTTTTTCATTATCACAGGTAAATGTACAAGTTAACGTCTTCTTGATACTTTCCTCCAATAATACTATGTTTCGTAACTTGATTCGTGATCACGACATTATCGTCAAATCTGAATGCAATAGCAAATCTTTTTTTCATAAAATGTGTTATATTAATATGATTCGTCTTAGCCTCTGGTGCATAATAGACATCTTTCAAAATATTTTTTTTTGGGATTTTTCAGGTATAAAGGTTCCTTTTGCTTCGACAATAATTTTTGTTCCTCTTTCATCTAATATCTATGATAATGGTCAACCATTTCTTATCCTTAACAAAAGAACGTGGAATACCACTATCGTATATGAATTCATCAGATAATAAAAAATGAGCTATATCTAATTTGTTATTGAATCCTTTTTTCTTACGTTGTTCTTTTGTTGGTGAAATTCAATCTTTTTGAACGTTGGATCTTGTTTCATACTTTCATCAAAATCTTTCATACTAGGAATAGATTTATTTTTAGCGCATTCAAGATAGTAATGTCCTAATACTTCATAAAGGATTATTTCATTGGTAGTTCTATCAAAGCACGCCAGGTAGTACTGAATCATATTGGGTCTGTCGACGCTTTTGATAAAATCATATAATTCAAGCCCATGATTTTCCACCATTTTATATCGTTTCTGAAGAAATTCCTCAACACTTAATTTCTTGGAATCGGCGATTATTTCCTTATAGCATATTTTCACAATCGATTCAATATTGTATTCAATTACTTTTTTCTGATGTTCTTTAACAAATTCATAAGCTTTTTGTAAAAATATATTGCTTTTCATTTTATAATTAAAATAATAGTATACGTATGCTCTATCGCCCAATTCCATTTTGATTCTCATTGAAAAACCTTTGAACCATGAAACTGCATAATTGCTTTCAAATAATGGCTCCTTAAGTTGGTGTACGCTAAAATCGCAATTATTGATCCCAATATCAAACATCTTCTCCATACCTCCGTATAAATTGAATCATCTTTTAGAAAATAAGTCCCATTTTGCAATATCTTTGGGTTTGAAGTTTAGGGCTGGTAATCGATGAAGCAAATGTTTAATATTATCAAATTCTGCTCTACCGAATTGCATATACTCCAGTTTCTTCTTAATGATGGGTGAGAGTTAGGATTTATTATCATCATTAATTTCTTTTTCTTTTATGATTAAATTCTCAAGTTTTTCTCTATTATTCAAAAAGAATTGAAACATCAGTTCAAAACTATCGTCATTCAAAGACGATTCTGATCCTGTATTAGGCTCATCGAAAGATTCGAGAGACTCGTCGGAATGATCTGTTTCGACCTTTTCGTTATCCTCATCTTTTGTT
Organism: Kodamaea alishanica (nom. inval.); assembly: GCA_030563745.1. NCBI lineage: Eukaryota > Fungi > Ascomycota > Pichiomycetes > Serinales > Debaryomycetaceae > Kodamaea > Kodamaea alishanica (nom. inval.). The sequence goes on from JAJMJX010000020.1 coordinate 182,068, forward strand.
AAAGATTCCTCAGAGTCCTTGGGAATCCTGGAACCTAAACCAGATAAAAGTCTGCTCTCATTTGGTGAGCCATGCGTGACGTTATCGCTTAAATTAGGAGACATTGAAGCAGGAAATCATTTGATGTAGATTAACTTTTGACTCGTAATCTAGGTTTGATAAATAATTGGTCAACTAATATGTAGGTTTACTCAAGTTTATATACTTATTTTTACTTTTATACTCCTCAATTTAATAATTATTCGATCTGAATTTTTATCTAGAATGAAAATGGGATCTCTCCTTATTTATACCCGATACAGATCCCACATCTCGGACAGGGGTTTTCGGGTATTCATTGTGTTTGTTTCAGGTATTCACAGATGCACGAACACCTGTGTGGGGTAACGCTACCTAATTTGCAAATGCGTATTACATTATCTCCAAATTGTCAAATTCAACAACACAGAAAATATTAGTTCCGTTCTGCATAAAGCACGATTGTTGGTTTTTACATAATCCAGCTTGTATATGAAGATAAAAGGCTATAAATATTGCATATAAACATTTGTTAGTTTTTATTGAAAGACAAAGAGTAGTAAACTTATGAGAACGCCTCACTCTGAGAGTACAATATGTGGAGTAAACTACAATAGATAAGATTAACATATTCTCCAATAAGATGATTGCTACCCTACAAAGGAGGCTGAAGCATCTTGGGATACGATTGAACGCTATCGAAACCTCCTCCTGATGACAGTCCGTGAGGAGATCTGGTTCACGTATAAAAAGGAGAGTTTAGATCCCAAATTTAGTCTAGCTAAATAATTAGATCGAATAACTACTAAGCTAAGGAATATACAAGTGTAAAACAGTATATATCAACCCCAAAACCGAATAACAACTTAATAAGTAAAGCTATTGTATACTAGACCTGCATATTAGTTGACCAATTATTTATCAAAGTTCCAATATGTTATTCGTATAATCTATAATCAGAATATAGTTCGTACAGTGGCAGTTCTTTCCACTATACAGAGTAATTACTGGGTAATTTGGCTTTAATAATTTAGTAGTTGACCGAATCTTTTATTACACAGTATCAAATTCTTTACACATACATTTCTAATTATTATTGATGGGGCACCTTTTGAAAGAAAATTCAGAGGTAACATTTTTTTTTTTATATTGTATTGTACTATTCTATAAAGAATGGATTTGTTTGAGAATGTAGGAAGGAAATGTGTATTTATGCACACCCGCGGGTTTCGGGTAGTTTGGGACTAACTGGAAGTCTACCCACTAAAACCTCCTTGATTTAATTGGTGTCCCGTTTTGTTTGATTTCAATGAAAGATCAGTTCACCGTTTTTACATATAGAATCCCGGCAATAATCCTACAACAATTGGCCTGGTTAGCTCAATCGGTAGAGCGTTTGACTCTTAGTTAAGGATATCAAAAGGCTGCGGGTTCGACCCCCGCATCGGGCTAATTTTTTGAACTTTTTTGGAATTCACAATCATCATAAAAAAAAAACTGAAGCCTAAAAGCTATATTGTTCTTTGAAAAAGATGAGCAAATTTTAACTGTCCCTAGACTTTTGCTTTTCTTACGAACTGAAATATGAAGAAAAATTTAAAGCGCCGATAGTGGGATTTCAAACTACGGCTCACAAAGCAATACGAAAAGAAAATTCCAAACGAGTTTCTCTACCAGACTATTTCCATTTCAGTTTCAATAGTGAAAACTCGTTTTCAAATGTATTTATTTGGAGTAAATTTCATAATTTTTTAAAAAAAGCGCAAAATATATATTTTATAATTTTTCCACTAAAAGTTTCCAAAATATTAAATTGATATTTGAATGTTCAGTCTCAGAAACAGTGCTTGATCAGAATAATGAAAGTTTTAATTCACAATCACGTGAAGTAAGTTAAATCTAGCCTTCTTTCTAAAATTATACTAAGTGAAAGCAATGCAAAAAGAAATAAAATTTATGCAGATATGAAGTATTTTTATAATTGCTCCGCTTGACATTTATTGAACAAACAAAATGAAAAATCAACTTTGAGTTTCACATGCTTGACTGTGTTCTTCATAGTATTTCTTCTATACCGAACTTTAATAAAGAACACTCTGCTTGAAAAACTCGAAAAAGGTTGTGTAAGGAAGACTACCGGGAAATGTTTCACCCTTCATTTTTCTTTTCGTTTTACGTAATTCTTTGATATAATGGAAATAAAATGATAATTTAAGTATTTAATTTAATCCTAAAGGCTTATTTAGATATCTTCATAGGTTCCTCCTTCTACTCCTCTGATCTTCAGTAAACTACTTTGTCTACTCTTCTGCTATTCAGTGAAGTAACACCTGCCAATTTTATAAATTCAACTTAGTGGTTTCCTCTAATTGAATCAATGTATCAACTGGTGAGTAAAACATCAACAAAATGAATGATGAACTTTATTGTTTTCACAGTATATTTTATATTAAGTTCCGTTTTATTTAATATTTATAGGAGTAAAAAATTGAATGCAAATTGTAAATAAAAAGTCATTTTGAGCCCTTCGGTTCCGCAATAGTAGTAAACTATTCAAAGAAAGTTTTGTTTTCTGCAACAAGGTATGCATTTAGAGGCATGCGAGAAATATCACTTTTGTAGTTCAAAAGCCATTTCTAAACGATCGGTTCTTTGGTTGGATGAAAAATGTGGGGTGGACTTGAAAGCTTCTCTGATACTCGTCGTCTTCTTGGTCATCCTAAGAGGAATGATATTAAGTTTGTTTTCAAAGCTTTTTCTTCGTATGCCGATGTTGTTGAAAATGTGGCGAGGGGGGGCTTTTGAACCATGTACTCTTAGGAAAAAACCAAATTCTTTAAAGAAAGCGGTTGACATGACATACTGGGTCATCATTGAACCTGCGTTTTTGCAAGAATTTGCGCTCTCAACATGCAAGCAACCTTCTACAGTTATAGTAATAAGGAGCTTATTTTCTAAGAAAGAAAGCTTAAGATCGAAGCTCCTGGAGCCAATGGTGGCTGATAAGACTGTGCCTGATGACTTCATTTTTGAAACTTGCTCAGAAGATTTCATTTCTAAATGGCATTCGGAATGCGCTATTCATGCTCTTGAAAGTAATACGCAAGGTTTTCTCTGCATTTCTGGTCTTTCACATTTGTTTTGATAATAGTCAGTCGAAGAATTCGCCTCTTATTTACCAATTACACGTTTAGGCTCGGCTAACAAATGGAGCTTCCTTTTGGGTGAAGATTTCTAATGACACAGTTTTGACTAAGGTCCATGTACTTCCCGAAACTTGGATGGCTATGGATAGCTTAAAAAAACTGGTCTCGAGAGCTGAGCCCATGTAATTCTTTCGGTGTATGATATTGCCTATATGAAATCATGATCAAGACGTCTCACGATACGGAAAGATGAGAGAAGTTTATACTCTATATGCCAGCATCCATGGCAGTTGTGGAGCTTGTCTGTTCTCAATGCAATTAACGATAGTTTTGATGAGGAATAACCCAAATCTTTTGTTGTTGAAGAAGAATTTCACTTACCTCAGTGCCCGGACAAGGCTGCTTTTTATCTACGTCTCAAAAATATTTGGAAGTAGAAATTACCAAGATAAAAGTGGAATTAATAGCAAAATCAATTCTTAGCAAGCGATGATGATAACAGAGAAGATATCACTTAGATCAAATTTGTTGTACTGATAGCATAACAGAACTTGCAAAGAGACATCGAAAAGTACAAGGCACTCAGACGGTAGAACTAGTCGTCTATGGATAGGCGAAGTTGCAGCGGGACACACCCGACATGTAATATTCTGAGAACTCCCTGTTTTCAAAGGAAGTCAGCTTCAATTCGCGATTGAAAGACTGAAAAGCTATTAGAGTTGAGAATGATTAATGAGTTTCAGTGCTATTGCCTTATGAGTATCTTGTGGCGATAGGTCGTTCGACAATGAGTAAAGAATAAGTACTTGAGCTTAGAGTGAACAGCGAACACAAAGTGGAAGTAATATTTTAGAAATCGAGTTGTCTTGTAAGTCTTATTGAATCGATTATTAAATACTTGAATAGAATTTAGATTTCAATCACTTTAAAAAGAGCTAAACTAGTTATATATGGTAACATACATCATTCAATTTTAAAATATAGAATGAGGAAAACATGTGTCATTTTAACATTAGCAGTTCTGATTATTTAATTTACACGATAAAAATTGCAGGTGTGAAAATCTAGGACAGGGGAAAAAGTTATGTAAGAGAGCCTATCGAATCAACTTGTCCTTGCGTAAGGTTTCAGAAATGCAGCTTGAATTTAAAAATGCAATCGCAAAGAAAATGGGATATAAGATCGATTGCAAAAAGCAACCCCCATTGAGATTTCGCCAGAATTACGTAAGCGCTCTCAACAAAATTTGCGAAGATTGTGTAAACATTTGCAAAAATTACCGATTTTGCAGCCATGTGTAATTCAATTATGCCTGTATATAAACGTTTATATGTATACTGCATACAACTTTCAGAAACAAAGATTCACTGAGAAACAAAGTTTCATTGATAGACAAAGAAACTCGTAAGTTTACAATAACGCCTCACTCGAGAGTACAGATGTGGAGTAAACTAAAATAGATCAGATTAGCATATTCTCCAAAAAGATAGTGCTACCCCATGCAAGAGGGTCACACATCTTTAGATACAATTGAAAGCCGTCTAAACATCCATCTAATATCAATCCATGACAGCATCTGATTTTAAATAGGAGATTTTAGTTCCCATCTTTAGCCTAAATTAATAATAAGATTGAAATACTAGTAATTTAAGGAGTATACAAATAAAAATAAGGATATATCCATCCCGAACCAAAAAGAGCTTATAAGTAAAACTAATATATAGTAGACCTGCATATTGGTTATCAATGTTTCAATATAATGTCCTGTCCGGCTGACACACATGGAAATCCCGTAGTTTTGTGGAGCGGTAGTGTTATTAATGCCCTCAGGTATCGGGACGCATAAGCTAGTTTGCTAGGCACACAATTGCAATAATCTCGAATAATTAATTATAGTATAATCATCATAACATAACTCATCACTACAATCAGAATATAAAAACTCTTAACTTGAGTGTCAATTATATACATCGAATTAAAGGAATTGAACATGTATATTCGGTCTTCGAATATTCAGCCATTTATATGTTAAATAGTGGCTAAATAGCTACTTCAAATACAGAAAAAAAAACAGTCCAATCCAATAAATACCAAATATATATATAGAATTTTAGTTGAACTATACCTATATTGTGTATTGGATATATATATCCAATCTAAAGTCAATTCTGCATCCCCTCATAATAATATCTGCTATTAATAAGTTTTTTGTGACATTTTCTTAATAATTCACAGATTTGCTACAATAATTCTTAATTGTTTAATATAAGTATCTTTACTTAATTACTTTCATTGCCACTTAAACATTGTAGGATTTCACTGAGGTATAACTTCTACTTGCTCTTTCACACATTTTTAATATGTTTTTCGAAAGCTCGAATAGTAGGTGAACCTAGACAAGCTTTTATAAAACTGTATTCAATATAAACCCAATCCATTTAAAAAAAAATCGATTATGGTTGAGGATTGAAGATTGCATATAGCATAATCAAGCTCAATAAGTAAAGTGGTTTTATATAATCGATTTATATTTTCATCTTTATTCAATTATCTCATTTTTTTACGTCTGGCCTGCAGGTACTAAAAATGCTTTATCATTTTAAATTATTTTAATTGTCAATTTAGGATCCACAGTAATACATTAGATATGGATTCGCTCATAAATTTTCTCCATTACCATCAAAGCCACTTATGGCCATTTTTTAGTAAATTTTTTGCATTCTTCTATTTGTAATGTTCTAAATATTCTCTAAATTTCCCCATTTACAAGGTGTATAGAGCTTGTACATTGTATCATTAGAACAAGCCTGTAGTAAACAATTGAAGCAAATTTTATAGCTAGCTCATAATTTATTTTTCAGTTATCCAACTTCTTTTAAAAATTTTAGGGAAAGGGCTTATTTGTATATAACTTTAGAGTTTTGTAATTACGATTCAGACGAAGAAAGGAGGCCTCTTTTCCAGCTTATATATAATTCTTCTACTTAATAATTCATACCTGAGTCATTAGGGGAGTCATGAACGGATTTAGAATCCGAAACCGGCTAACCTAACTTGTATTCTGACCCTGAAAATTATATTCTAGAATTACCCCATAAATCTGTCGTATTAAATGTTAACATTATCATTTGAATTATCACGTTTAGAGTATAACCGTATTAAATTATTTGTAGGATTTAATTCTCTGTTCTATTTGATTTATCATACATATCATTATATTCATGAATTGTAGCGTAATACGCTATAAAAGTGTACAATTGCCCATGTTAATTCAATTTTTCTAGAATTTCCAATCTACGATATTTATTATAACTATAATCTATTGAATCTAAATGTAAGCTAAAATCATATAGACCATCTCTTAAATAACTAGCAGTTGCCAGCTCATTGCAGAGTGATATTTGTTCTGTTTAGCAAATTCAGAATTTCTCCTCCAACAAATAGATACATAACACATTGAGTTTCTTTAGAGCCATTTAATATAGCCTTATTCTTACTTTTGAAGAATAGATCAGTAATACTATAAAACGAAAGTTTGTATAACTTAAATATTATTTCATCCTAAAAAAACAAAATTTTAGTGATCTTAGTTCATCAAATGTAATTTCTAGCTTTTATATTTCATAAGAAGGACGCTTGCTTTCCTTGTAGAGTTCGCATTAGCGAGCAACAAAACCCGAAAAAGCAACTTCCTACTGTATACCCGAGTACGAAAACAGAGTCAACACACACTAGTCTTAATAAGTGTCAAAGTTGGCTTTAATTTATAAATATATCAGAAGTAAGAAATTTATAAGTATACCTGCTTTCTTACAACACAAATCTACTTATAAACTGGTGCTAATCTGCATCTGCCACCAGCAGTAAATCTTCGGTGAACTTTGAAACAGGAAGCCTCGTTGACTTTAGGAAACTATATCTCAAACTTCATTTTCATGATGTAAATACTCTTATATTAACAGACGTCGACGAATTCGTGGCATACCCTGTATTTGCTTTTCTTTCAATGCATTAAAATGGGTATCTATTACAAGCTATCATTTCGGGTAGTTTGGAAAAAGGAAACTTTTTAACCATTACGTAATTCCCGCTGTGTTTGATTACATGATTTTTTGTACATCTGGTTCCTTCATTATATCTTTATAATCTATAGATATCATTTGCATCCGAAGACTGTTGCTAATCTCATTGTAAAGAGGAAATATATCATGAATACACTCTGACCTCGGTGGTATGGGACTAAATTTTTAATTTTTCTTACATGAATGTACCTATTGATATAAAATCCACTTAGATAGGGAATTTTGAATGCGGTTATTATTAAAGGTAGAAATGCTTAATGAGCATCAAATATTGCAAATAGTGAGGGCTCGCGTAAAATATCTCCCCTAAAACCTCCTTTTGATTTTTGTAGTTTGATTTCTGTTAATATCATGACAATCGCCACTTGGTTTCTGTCTGGTGTCAATCCAGAAAGGGCTAGAGATAAAGAAAAGAACAAACGGGATCTTTCAAGTGGACACGGAATAGGATTTTACATATTTTTTTCTCTTACATATTAGCATTATATTTCTATTCTATAGAGAATAGCTTTATTGGACCTTAGGAAGGAAATTTAAGAAGGAAATACGTATTCAGAACAGTGTTCTATTCTTTTCAATAAAGGTCCCTTGGCCCAGTTGGTTAAGGCGCGGTGCTAATAACGCCGAGATCAGCAGTTCGATCCTGCTAGGGACCATTTTTTATTCAGCTAGTTTATTCACTCCTTCTAACCCATAGTTCAATTCCATACTACAGAATTCTTTCCCCCTTTCAAACTTTTTGCTTTTTCAACCATATTATATGCCCAATTTCTTTCAGCAAGCTATCAATACCAATTATGAGTATCAAAAATGCACCCCAACCCTTGTTTAACGAGATTCGTCGGTTCTCCCTGTTTTTTTGTCATTGACGCAATACCCAAACAGTTTCACTGAGAGTTTACATGTTTTCACTTTGTAAAAAACCTTTATTTCTTGAAAAAAATTATAATATTTGGCACGCAAACCTTAAATGTTCACATCAATGTCTTCTCTAAAAAAATAAACCAATTAACCCTACTATTTTCAATTTCACTAGACATAATGTATCAGGACAAGGTGGCACTGATCTTTTCGATATGAACCAAACCGTCAACACAATCGGTGTGGATTGAAAAGGCATTGGTTAATCGTCTACTGTTACTAGTCTATAAATAAAAATAATACCTACAAATACTGGTCGTTGATAAACCAGAAACGGAGTCGAATTCAACGAAGATATGAGGAGCTCGATTAAAATTCAGCCTCTTCTTCGGAGGCAAGTGCAATGATCTCTTCCCTATGATGATGAACATTGACAGGTAAATTCGTCGCCAATGACGTGATTCTGAATAACACGAACTAAAAATTAGATACTAATTCCCCACTTAAAGTGTCCTTCACAAAACGTATCTTACAACCCCAAACTTCAGTGCTGTGAATTTCCAAATCACAAGATCGAGTATTCAATCCAGAAATTTTTCATTTCGCATTGAGCAACATCAATCTAATGTACCCAAGTACGATAAAGTTTTAAACACCATATATCAATGAGCGCAAAACTATAACAAGCTCATAGTGCACAATGCTGCAAATAAAAAAACACCAGATCCAACACAATAATTATGCAAGCCACTTCGATGCGGAGTCTTCTGACTCAGTTTCATTGAAACGTTCGTATATAGCAAAACGGGCAAACGCCGACTGGGCGTTCCTTTTTGGAAGGTTTTGACTCTGAGAAGCTTACTTGATGAAAATAATCATGCAAGTCATGCAAGAGTAAAACAAACTAAAATGATCGGTTGCCGTAAGTCTACTATTTTGCTATTTCTGCACCGCTCGGCCATATCATTTTTTTTCGTCACTGAAAGCATCAATTCAGCACTCTTCCATTCGATTCGCATCAACACCAATTTCGAAATAGCATTGAACCGTTTTAAACCGATGAGTCATGGGGAATTTAATCAAAATGAATTCATGGGGATGTGCTAAAAACACGGAAGTTGCTTACTGATGTTAAATATTCACATTTAATCCACAGCTTTTAACTCAAAACCAGAAATCCAGCTCCGAAGCTCATCATTCATATTACTATTTTTGTTGTCTTTATCGGCTTAAATTAGCAGTCGATTTGTATATTGTTTTAGTTTATATTTTATTGTTTTAATATAATAACTTCGTATAACAACAGGCGATCAATAGTGACATTATTTTTTTGGCACAAAAACGAACCTGGGTTCCAATTTCGAGTTTGACGTCTATTTCAAAAGTATGTTTATCAAACCTGATCAACCATATATTAAAAATAAGGTGACATTTGCACACAAATCAAGAGTAAATCGAAAAACTCATTGAAAGCTACATATCTTTTAGAAGATGTCAAACCATATTTCTAATTTATGGTAAATTGTAAATATTGACAGCACAATTGCAATTCACTCCCTTTTTAATTTGCTTTTGTGAGTTGATCTAGAGCAATCCTTAACGCAAAAGCCATCATATCTCAAAATTTTATAGTTTATAATTGAATCATGTGTTATGAGGGCACATTCTTAACATACCTGACTAATCACATGGCCCGTAATTGTTAATGTTGAAGTTGAGCAATTACGTGACCCATAATCAATATAATATTCTTATACATCCAACTTAATTTAACTAAACTAAACTATAGAAAATCAAGCCCTTTATATATAGACTGATAATTTACGAAAACAACTGATAATAATTTGATGATTAGAACATCTGATAATTTAGGCGAACACCTGATGTTTCGGATATAAACATCCAGTCATTTATTAATCCCTCGGGTGTGATGATAGCCAAACTCCATCACAGTTAAGAGGCCTCGTCCTTAACAGACCTAATTAATTAGATGACCGGGCAATCCGGTTCTTAAGCAAATATTTTCAATTATCGGTCTATATAAATAGCTGAATTTCCCTCTAGTTTATAAAGTTTAGTTTAGTTAAAATTAAGTTGGATATATAAGAATATTATATTGATTATGGATCACGTAATTGTTCAACTTCAACATTCTCTGATTCGGGTATCCTCATTCTGGAGACTAGATAGCCGAAATTGATCATATTGTTTTTACAAGATACTCTCATATTCTCAATCTAATTAACAAAGCTAAACTAATAAACAAGAACGAAACTAAAAACAAGGAAACTACAGCTCTAGAGTCATCATTCTAAAAACATCTAGACAGGACACGCAGCATTACTGACACACAATTCATGACTACCAAAAAGCTAAATCTTCATGTAGAATTATATTTTTAATGCAAAATGCTTCTTTCACAAGCACGTTTACTGTACATACACCAATAGAAAATAACCTGGATATGTAATTAATGTTATGGAGAAGTCCACAAAAACTGAAGCCCAAGGTCTCCACCACCAATAGGGATGGTTCCAAGGCTCCGTTAGAACGTATCCATGCCGATTTATTTGGTCCGTTTCCGCACTCGTCGCTTGATGGTGAGAACTACTATTTGATTATTGTTGATGAGTACACGCACATCATGCAGGATTTCGGTCTTCGCACAAAATCTGCTGCTGCAGCATGTGTTATGATGTACATCAAACACAGCGAGCGCTATTTTTGCAACCAAGGAAACTTTAAGGTCAAAAGTCTTAGAACCGATAATGGTGGTGAATTCATGTCTCATGAACTCAGAAGCTATATTTTGGACAACGGCATTGCTCATGAACGTACAGTCCCGCATAAT